>CAUYON010203178.1:0-48630 GCA_963573935.1 Arctocebus calabarensis | reverse complement strand
GCTACAACCCATTTATTGCACAGGAAGACGGGGAAAGGGGAGAGGGAGGGAAGGGGAGGGAGAGGGTGGGGGGAGATGGGACAAAGGGTGAGATCACATGTGTGGTACATATTCGAAGGGTCAGGAGAAAACTTCTAAATACTGATCAAAAATGTTTTCATATAGTAAACGAGAAAATATCATGACTGGTATGTCAATCAGGTTGCTAAAAATATCTCAGATTGCATGTGAAGCCCCCACACTGTACCCCATGATTGAACTAATGTACACAGCTATGATTCAATAAAAAAAAAAAAAGAAGAAAAGAAAAGAAACAGGGGCAAGAGAAAAACAGAGGGGGAGAAGAGGGGGAGAGAGGGTTGGGGGGGGAGAGAGAGAGAAAACACTGTTAGGATCTATAGGATCCAGCTCTCAGCTGGCTCAGGCTGCCAATCAGAGGAAGGGAAAGCCACCAGAGAGAGAAAGAGACCAGGGGGCAGGGCTTAGGGTGGATGAGGCTAACCACAGCTCTTACCACTTTGGATTCCTAGAAGGAAGAGAAAACAAGAGCTAATTCATGGCCTGTCTTTTAACTCTAGACTCTGAACTCTCCATCACTGGCAAGATTGGCTCATCTGCCAACCAGATTGGCATTTACGCCACTCCCCCTAAGAGGTGAAGAGGGTTAGGAGCAAAGAGGGACCGAGAATATAGCACAGCTTTTACTAAGCTTCTAACATTCTTGACCTGGCCCTGCCTGAATCTTTAGGCTCATCTCTCTGCCCCTTCATGTCTTCCACTATCCAGCCTTTGCACACTTTTTGGTGGAAACAAACTTCCACCTGATAGGGATTTGATTTAATAAAACCCCTAAACTCCCATCAGCTCCAACATGCCCAAGGAATTAAGACTGAAAATTTAAAAAATGCAAACTCTACTTCAGTGCAAGCCAAGATTTAAAAGGCCCTGGTAGTCCTTATTTATAGAGCTTGGATTTCCCTTTAACCCTTGGGTGAGAATGGGACAGCTGGCTTGCTCTAAATACTAATGAATTTTAGACTCCTGGCATGGCGGTGTGTCTAATAAATGTTCCCGTCTTTATCCAGGGAAATGTCTTCTTTGGCTAATTGCTATCAGCATCTATCAGGATCACTGGGAGAGCAATGGCCCAGGGTCCTCAGGGCCGAGCTCCATCACCAGGAGGCTGTCTTTTTGGGAGGTGGAGGGGCTCTCAGGGTCTATGCCTACATGGCATCTCTGCATAGTCAGCCACAGAGTATAGACTGGCAGTTCTCAAACTGCACGATGGACCCCAAGAGAGGCTAAAGCCCTGGGCAACCAGCATGAGGACACAGGGTGGTTGAAGACTGGGGTGCTGGATCCCCCCACCAGCCTCTTAATTAGAGCAGCCCCGTTTACCTCTCTTATATCTCAGACCAGCTCCAGTAAAGGTACTGTCAAAGAGTTTGAGCTGACTCTAAAAGACAGGTTTGAAGAACACAGATCTAGTGCAGGTGAGTAGACACAGCCTGGGGAGGTGGGTCGTGGGGAAGGGAGGACGGAGGGACCACAGAGTCCAGTAGAGCTGCTTCAGACTGGTCAAAGTGCAGGTGATTTTCTGTCTCTGTGTTCTGACTGTCCATGGCCCATGTCTGCCTGTTGCATCCTTTGACTTATGTTCCAGTGTCCACCCCAGAGATGTTGACCTGTGAGATGCCAGTGAGGAAGACTGACAAGCTTGAGCTGCCCAGGCGAGGACAGCTCACAGGTGCCAGGCGTGGCCGCGAAGGTCGGACCCACTCTCACTGCTTTCTCAAAGGTTTATGGTGCATATTATGTGATGGGGTCCAGGGTAAAACAAGACACAGGGATTGTCCTTAGGGAGCTTGTTTTCCTGTGGAGTAAGGGGGGGACACAGATAAACACATGCACAAAATAATACAAATGTTTTCTAATGAAATGAAAGAAACCATGTCCGGATTGTCACAGGGCAGGGTGGAGGGCAGAGGGGTGGCTCACCTTCAGAGGGACTTCAATAGGGGGGTTACCTCTGATGAAGGGACAGCTGACTGGGGGTCTGTGGGTAAGAAGCCAGGGAAGTCACAGCTGGTGATAAACATTCTGGGTGGAGACCTCCAGGCGGAGAGCTCCAGGAGAAGTTCTGTGTAACTGGCCTCAGTTCCCCCAGCCACTCACCACAGGGCCACTCCCTGGTGTTTGCAGCATCTCTGAAACCTCCTTGTAGATTACACATGTAGCACCCCAGCTCCCAGATGGTTGTATGCCCTTGGCATCTGTGTTTTGCCCCCTTTTCATAACCCCGCACCTCCTCAGGCCCTCTCTTCCCCTGTGGCACACTTTAGGTTTTAAAGACCGCCATTAACACCTCCTTCGCAGGGACTGCTAATGTCCATGAGCCCCTCAATATGCTGAACTAACCCAGCCAAACCCCAGCCCTGATCAAGCCTTGATGTATGCTCAACTTCCGCTGTACCCCTCCCCAGCTCAGCAGGCAGGAGGCACAGCGTGGGACCCCCAGGGGCCTCTCCTTTCACTAGTAGTGGTGGGCAATCCTTCTACACACTCAGGAAATGTCCTTCCTCCTCGTTACCCCTCCCATCTCCATGCTCCTCGTGTCACTGATGGGGAGCCTCAGACTGGGAACTCGCCAGCCACATGCGTCTGCCTCTGTGTTTTCTTCCTTCCCTCCCATCTGAGTGCATGGCTGGCTCTGGGCTCCATCGCAGGGCAAACTCCTATGAGTGATCTGGAGTCCTAGGCGTGGGATTATTCTTAGGCATGTTCTGAGATGTCCTACCTTTAACACAGGCCCCACTAGCTTCTGCTACTTTTCTCTGCTCTCCTGCATAGAATCTCATCTTATTTGTTTTTGAGACAGAGTCTTGCTCTGCCACCTGGGCTGGAATGCAATGGCATCATCACAGCTCCCCGTGCCATCAAACTCCTGGGCTCAAGCAATCCTCTTCCTGCTTCAGCCTCCCGTGTAACTGGGACCAGAGGCAGCACCCCATGCCTGGCTGGTTTTTCTGTTTTTAGTAGAATGGGGTCTTGCTCTTGCTCAGGCTGGTCTTGAATTCCTGAGCTCAGGTGATCCACCTGCCTCGGCCTCCCAGAGTGCTAGGATCATAGGCGTGAGCCACCATGTCCAACAGCAGAATCTCTCCTTTAAGGCCATTTTTGCTTCCCCATCTCTTGTTTCCTATTCTGCCCACCCTGGCTGGGCAGGATCTGACTCTCCACTCTACAGAACTGCCCTGCAGGTCAGCATCAGCCTCTAAGCCGATGAGCCCAAAAGTCTCTTGTCTGTCATCACCGTCGCATCCTCAGGACTTTCCACTTGGATGACGACTTGGGCTTCCCAACATTACTTTTGGTTCCACCCACCCAACACTCTCCAGGTCCCGCTCTTCCCTCCAGGGCTGTTTTCACTCATGGTCTTTACTGGGTCCCCTCCCCTGCTCTGGGTCTGAATGTGTGACACTCCAGGGCTCAGGCTGGGTTCTCATGTTTTTTTTATTAACTAAACACTCTCCTCAGATGACCTCATCTGTTCCTATGGCTTTAAATACCATCTTCATGGTAACAACTTCCAAAATTATCTCTGCAGCAGCGACCTCCCTGCTTCACACTCACACATCCTGCTACTTGACATCCTGCGTCTATGACTAATGGGCATTTCGACTTAATACATCAAAAACGTCTTAATTTTCCCACCTTTCTTACCTTCAAAGATGTTCTACCCTTACTGCTTTCTGTCTTGAAATGCCAACACCAGCCTCCAAATCACTCACACTCAACTTCCAGGAATCTGTTTTAATTTGTCACCATTCACCCCTGTACCCCGCCCACGAGTGTGTGAAGCCTGTGGGTGCTATCCTTGAGAGAGACTCAGAATCTGTGCGCTTCCCAAGGCCACATGTGCCCCAGAGCCCGCTACTCCTCCAACCTTTACCTTGGATTCCTAACCTGTGCTACCTCTACTGTCTTCCAAAGTGTATTCTCTTCACTGCAGACTGGGTGTTCTTTTAAAAATGTAAATCAGATCCCAGCATCCCTCCTGCTTAACAACGTCTTAATGCTCCCGCTGTAATGTTGTTTTTACCACTGTCCTGTCCCTCCTAGAAGGAGAGACACAAGAGTCACTGATCCTCAGAAGGATTTTCACAGGAGTGAGGCACATTCCTTTCATTTCTACCTGATATTTGGGGTTCAGAAAACATTTTGATACAGGAGAAATAAAAGCCCTTTGGAACAAGGTGCACCAAGGTTCAAATTCTAGCTCTGTCACCCATGACCTCTGTAATTCAGAAAAACCCCTTCTCCTGCTAAGCCTTGGTCTCCCCATCTGTAAAATGGGACTGATGACATTCATTTCTCAGATGACCACGTGGGTGTGCAAGGTGTCACATGGTGCCTGGCAGGTATTCTACGATGTTTATGTTTCTCTTCCCAGGTACCCAGTGTGTCATAGGTAATCAGTCATTCAGGGATGTAGGGGTGGGGAAGGAGGGGGGCCGGAAACAGCTTAATAAAGGGATCCAAAGAGGAGGCAGAATAAAGCTATTGGAACCTTTGTTCTGTCCCAGACTCTTCAGCAGAAATAATGCTCTGTGACTAATCATGAGCCGGAAGTCATAAAGGCTGTGGAGGACAAAGGGGAATATAAATGTTACATAAGGACAATGGCACCAAGCTGAATACTCCACTCTGTAATTGTCACCCAGTGTATCAGCTCCCACAGCAGGGAGTCGCTTCAGAGGGCCTGCCAAGGGGAGGGATGTCATGTCGGCAGGCAGGGGATGCCAGCACTCGGGTCTGTCTAGTGGTTTCTGCTGTAAGCACAGGTCTGCACCAGCTGCAGTTTGGGCAGGTGGGGAGGGGGACCAGCCTTCACAGGGGGCTCCTGTACCCCAACGTGGTGCGGGGAACATCATCCCAACTCTCAGCAACCAGCCAGGCCAAGCTGTTTGCAATTCTCCAATATTAAATATAACCAGCTCTTGCCAACCATCTGCCTGGAAGACATTTCTTCTCCCCTGCTCCTTGGAGAAACCCAACAGGTTCTTTCAGCCTTGCTCCGATAGGATCTGAATGCCCTCCAGAAAGCCTCTTCTGTTCTTTCTTCTTCCTGAGTTTTTGTGTTTTTCCTTCTCATTATAGTTTAACTTGGCTGCTGATACTTTCCGAGTTCCTAGAGGCCAGGTACTATATCTTTTTTATTTTTTTATCTTTTCCTCTCACACCAACACATTGCTTGGCAATTACCAGGTACTCAGTCGATGCTAACGTAGTGTGTCTCCAACATGACTCTCACAGTGAACCTGACATGTAGCCTGGGAAATAAGCCTTGGATCCTTCACAATTCTCATGAAGAAATGGTATGGCGGCAGTAACATACTTGTCCAAGCACACAACATTAATGAGTCATGAGGCTTGAGTGGGAATTGTTATTATCATAGTGATAGTTTCAATTAACTGAGCACCTGCTATATGTTAGGCATTGTGCTTGGTTCTCACGCACATTATCTCTTATCTTCCCACTAACCCTGTAGGTCATATATTATCTCCATTGTACAGACAGAAAAAAATTGAGGCCTGGGAGGTTCATCAGCTTCTCAAAGTTATATAGATAGCATAATGGTGAGATGAGTTGGGACTCATGTGCTTTTGAGCTCCAAACCTATCAGGGTCCCACCCCAGGGGTAGGGTCCACTAAGACCCTGGTGGTAGAACTGGTGGTGACCGACTGAAGAAGTATAAAGTTAGGAATGAAAGAGTCATGAGACACATAATAGAACTAAAGGGGGAGCTGAGGGGTCCATTGACCATTTGTGGGCTTTTGGCAATGGCCCAGAGTGTTTGCTCCACTCTGCTTTTATTCAAGTCTATTTGCCCAGAAGATAAGATGAGGGCAGGAACAAAGACACCAGCAGTTTCTCTGAGTGAGCATGTCAGCTGCTATTGTTATTATTTAAGGGTTTGAGTAGCCTTGAGAAATCTGAAATCTGAGCCTTGTATTGGGAGAGCCTCCCGCTTGAGATCACACACACAGATTTCCAGGGAGGTGTTAAACTTTGCTAGTTCCCTATGGAGTAAAACACCACAGACCTTAATCTCCTCTGAGGAATCCATGGGAGAAAGGACTTTTCCTCCCATCACCACCACAGAGGACCTTCCTCTGCCATAAGGGATATAAGCTCTTCTGCCCAAATCTCAGGGCTCGAGTTACTCCCTGGATCTCTGACCCAGGCAAATGCAAATCTCCACAATGAGTATCTGCTTTGCCTCTTTATGAGGCAGGAAATGACCCAGTTGATGTATTTTTCTACGTCTTTGCCATAATCTCTTCTATGGCCATTTTTCCTCAGAGTGCTCACAGACCCAGCAGGGATATTTGTAAGCTATATCCTCAACAGGCTAGAATTTCATAAAAGGCAGGAAGCTTGCTAGCCATGGCTAGCTTCAATGTAAACTAGCTGACTTTTCTTTGTTCTGACTCACTTAGCTTACTTTTTAATATTCCTCTTTTTCTGGGGGTGCTTTCCCTTGCCAAGAATGGGGTTCTCTGTCCCCATTCTTCCTGCATAAACCTATGCTCATTTTTTTCTGTAGCATGCTTGCTTTTGGTCTATTAATGGGAGGCCAGGTAGATTCAGTAGAAGATGTGGTTGATTAGTCCATGGTATGATGGTTGAGTGTCTTCAAATTCAATATATGTGGACAGAGAATGGTATAATCTTTGCTGACAGTGACTTCATTATAGCTTAACCAATGACAGAAAATCACTAAAAGAAAGGATGTATTCCCAAAGGTGGTTGGATGGTCAACATAAGAAAGATTGTGATTCAGAAAAGCAAGACTGTCAGGAGACATGATGCTTCGAGGTGGGAGTGTGAAGGCCATGCTGTTGTCATTGCTGTTCTGGGCCAGCTCTTTCTGCTGGAGTTTGGACTATAGAGAGCTGGGTTTTCATTGTTGTGTCCTCAATATATAATCTAGTCTGTGAATGGTACAGAGTAGACACTCAAAAAATATGTCTGCAGACACAAACGCACAAAATAACACAATCCTTCTGGTCACTAAAGAGATCTTTTCTGGTCTGTGACCAAATATTTCATTGAGTTTTCCTAAGTGCAAGTGAACAATTATGACCTCTGCTAAGCCATTCTGTTTACTTGTTGTCATTGTTCCATGCTGCTCAAGAACTATGTGGTTTTTTATTTTTGGAACATTATTGAGGCATAATCGACATTCAGTAATCTGCATATATTTAATACTTATAGTTTGATACATTTTGGCACATGTGTGCCTCCCAGACACTTGCCATCTCCCTTGAGTATGGGACAAACTAGCTCTAGGGGGTCTTTTTTTGAAAAGATTCAAGTTTGGGGTTGCAATCTAAGAGCATACCGAAGCCTGAGGAAGGGTGGACAAGACAATATTGGGAGGGGATTTGGGTAGAAAACACCAGCATCTGCTACAGATGCCACCCATCTCCTTTGGGAGGGTCAGAAACCTGAGAAGGAGATATACTGCCCTCCTTTGCAGGTGCAAAATGCAGAATAAATGCAAAGAAACACAGGCCTGAGGGGTGAAGGTTAGTGTTTGAGTTTCAGCTGTTATTCAGGACATAAAGACCTTGGGCAAAGTAATAAATCTGAACCTCAGTTTCTTATCTGTGAAATGGGATTGTCACACATTTACCACTCAGGGCTGTGATGAGTATTAAATCAGATTAAGTGCTGATTTAAACATGAGATATCAATGTTTTCTTTTTTAAACAATTTAAATGGATATATGTTAGTTGTATATATATTTGAGGTACCTGTGATATGGTGACACCTGTGCACAGTGTGTAGATCAGGATAATTGGGAAATCCATAACCTCAAACATTTGTCTTCATCTTTTCTTTGTGTTGGAAACATTACAGTACTTCTCTTTCAGCTATTTTGAATCATATGATAAATTATTTAGGTATGAGTATTTCCAAAACAAAAAGACATCCTGAGATGCCATTGTGGGAGCTGTGAGGGTTGGAATCTACTCTTGCCATAACAAGGCCCTTATTGGAGGAGCTGGGATGTGTCCTGATCTGGGCTGGGGCAGATCCAGACAAGCACAGAGCTCTGGGTTCCAGTTAAAGAAGGCGAAGAAGCTTCTGTGTGCAGTGATAGGGGATTTGCATGTGTTGACTATTCTTAATCATTCTATAGTGATTGCTGCTTCTATTTTTAGAAAGAAATAGAAAAAGAAGAAGAAAAGAAAATTTCCTTCTAGATAGGGAAACTACAGCTTATTCATAGTATGCAGAGACCTTCTGTTCTCTCTCCCAACCGAGTTCTGGCTCTTAGAGCTGACCCGTGTGGACTGCTTCTATGGGTCCCCTTGATCCCTGGCTTCTTGCCAGGTTTACCAGTGGACAGAGAGTGTGTGTGTTGTACTCACGCTGTGGGCTGGCAGTGTCCCTCTGCTGAGGGCTCCACTCCTATCAGGTAGCTGTTCCCAAACAGTCACCACTCCCCTGGGCCCCTGAAGCCATGAGCTGGCAAGTGTCCCCATGCCTGTCATTGGTTTTTAGGGTTTCCTTGAGTCCTGCCTAACCTTGTAAATAGTCCTCTGTTAAACTGTCCTCATGCCACTCAGCTTGAGTGCACCACTTATTTCCTGCAGGGACACAGAAACCAAGTAATCGGCCCAAGAGGCCTGGCCAGAGTGGAGGAGCTGGGCTTGGAGCCGAGTCTCACCTTAAGTCTGCACTTGTCCATGAGGTGTGGGACTCATGTCTGGGCTGAGCTGGACCCAATCAGCAAGAACAAAACAGTCACCCTTCAGAGGAAAAGAGAGAAGACAGATGGTTTGTCATTCAGGGCCTGTGCGTGCCACGTCTGTAAAATGCAGCCTTTCTCAGAGAGCTGCGGAGTTTTGAGATGGGAATTCCCTGGGGCTCACCCAGTGTCAGCCGGCTGTGAGCATCATTAGCCGGAGCAGATGGAGGGCCCTACACAACCGAGTTGACCTTTGCAGTGACAGCCTCCCTTTAGTGCAGGACAGTGTTATCCACCTGTCTAGCTGGCCTCCTCAGCCTGGGTGAGCCTCCTGCAGCTGAGGCTGTCCTGAAGCCCAGGGAAGGACTGTGACTGGTCGTGCTGATGTCTGCCAATGGCCCTGGGGCCCCCAGGTGCAGGGCTGGGGAGAGTAGGGAAGCGGCAGGAGGAAAATCAGGATCTAACACAGCAATTTCCACAGTTATTTAGGACCACATAGATGCTTCTACCCTTCAGGCAGAGGGGAGAAGGAGTTTTAAGGGCTTAAGGGAAAACTATCACTACCTGGTGATATTGGCTATTTTGGGGGGGGGGCGGTTGAGGGAAAGACAGGTTTCTTTCCTTTGCCATCAAAGGAGAGCAGCTTAGATATATAAAACATAAGGTGAATCTACACATATGCCTGTGGAAGAAAGACACAGAGCCAGCGAGGGAGACAAGAGGTGGGGGCAGAGAAGGAGAAAGGGAAAAAGGAGCAGAGAAAATCAGCAGAGCAGAGGCCTTGGGACGGTGGATCCCAGTGTGAGCGGCACAGTCTTCAGGGGCAAGTTTCTGTTCGGAGGCAGGTCCTTAGGGCAGGAGCTCCCAGCTCAGGGAAGGGTCACCGTCCCTTGGACCTGCCTGGTAGTTTATCTTGGAGGAGTATTTTAGAACACCCAAGGAGAGTATTGCCAAGATCAACTTAATTTTGTAACAAAACAAAAGTTGATTTGTCTATTTAAAATCATGAATGGTATGACAATTGTAATATAAAAATTATTTTTTAAACGCATGTCTTGTTCTTTAGTTGAGCACCAATTGATATAGAGCTTTAGACCAGTGCACAAAATGTTAGAAGCAGCTGCCACAGGCCACTCTGGTCATCTTCTGGATGAAAAGTCACCCCAGATGCCAGAAGCTAGAGCTGGACGTGGAGGCCTGGTCTGAAGCTCACTCACAGATGGTGTGACTTAGGGTTGGTTGCTTAGCTCCTCTCAATCCACTTCCTTTATCCCAAACATTGGGCATCATAAGTAGCTTGGCAGAGAGTCGCTGAGGAGTGAATGAGGTAGTGTGGCCCAAAGTGCAGGTGTGTTATGTGTAGGGTGAACACAGATCCAGCAGGTGTCCTGACAGCTGAGCCCTGGGTTACTCTCTCTCAGGATGGAGTTATTCTCCTGAGTCCTGAATTACTCTTCCTGAGCATTGGATTACTCTCCCAACCCTGGGTCTTGCCAGGCTCCTGGTGAAGTTCACTTCTCTTTTGGGTTTTGTCCTTCCTGCCCCCAGCCTGGTGGGAGAAATTCAACACAGTAGAACAGAGGCTGGGGGGAAGCTCTAAGGTGCTGCAAAACACACATCTCTGTCTCTCTCATGTTTGGGGGTCAGACTGAGGGAGTATATATACAAAAACCAGAGGCAAGTGAGAATGTACAATTTTATAACTTTGGGAAATATTTTATGATTTCTAAAGTATAAGACCTCCGTTTAACTGAGCCGGAAACTATGGCTTCGGAGTCAAAGTGGACCCTTCCACCTCTGCGCCCTGAATCGAGAACGCCAGGCTTGCAGAGCAGGTGAGGCTTACACACCCACTCAGGGGCTAGAACAGAGCCCAAAGAGCCTCCTCAGGGTATGGGCTGGCATGTGGCTTCCTTCCATCAGGCCCACTTGCTGGCTACCCCCAGTGGAGCCCCCTCGGTACTCAGATAAGTTCTATCGACATTGAATATCCAATGATTCAGGATTGGGATCCAGATCATTTTCTTCTCAAGAGGCCCTGGGGTCCCTAGGCCAACATTCCCGTGTCCTTCTCGGAGGGGGATGGCAGATTCAGTGGAGCTGAAAAGCTCCCTGCATGCCCTTCCTCCCCGGCACTGTCCCTGCTTGCTTCGCATACATGAAATTATTAGGGCCAATAAAAGTGGTTTATCTATACATCAAATATAAGGATTTATTGTATTCCATATGAAAGTATTTTAAAAAGCAGTAACCTGTCAAATGGTAACAGCTGCTCTCACTTGAAGGTTAAAAACTCCAGGCCTGCCCCATCACAGACCTGGTACCACACCCTCTGGGACATCAGAAGACTGGGGCTCATAGCCAGGAGAGGACACAGAAGGCATCACAAAGGCTGGGGGTTGTCATTCGGAATGGAGGGCATGGGGAGATGGGGCTTTATGGGGATGGCTTGAGACTAGGAAAGAAGGACCAAGAAAATAGAGATCTGTGATCCTTGTTTACATCTTGACACCATCCCAGGGGCACCTGCACCAGGTTTTGCCCAAAGCCCAAACCATTTCCAGCAGAGGAGTCAACAAATTCTCTTTCTGTTCCAACTTGTTTGAGCTGGGTTTACATTATGTGGATTACAACTGTTCTCATAACTTAGAAATGCTGGGAGCGACCAGGGGAATGTGTGTGATGCTCTATGTCGGGGTCACAGAGTGGGTGACTGGACAATCTCTGTGGATCCCCCCAGTCAGGACAATCAAGAGTGCTCACAGACAGAACACAGTTGGAGGAGAGAGGAGGAGACAGTTCTAGAAACATGATATTGAATTCCAGTTTCCCCGTGTCCTACCTAGAGCTCTCTGGGAAAGCAATAACAATATTTGAGCCTCAGTTTCCTCCTGTAAGATGGAAGAAATACTGAAATACAGACACTTCCTGAGGGTCTGATGAGACAGGAGGTGCCCGGGCGCATTGGTTGCTCTGTGGGGCTGTGCGCACAGCCAGGGAAGAGACACAGCGGGCTGCGAGGCGCTGCAATCTCCCTCCATAATGCCTGTTGTTTTCATTTTGTCTTCTTCAGTAGTGATATTGGTTGCACTTGACACACTGGTGTTTTACTCACCTCCAAGTACTGTCCCACGCGGTGTCTCATTTTCTTTCAAGAACACATTTTCCTTCGGGTTAAGGTGTCCGAGGTGCCAAGGGGAGGTAGCTGGGAAGACCTGGGGTTGACATTTTTGAATTATGTTACCTTCACACGCACTTTAATTATTTTAACAACTCTACAAGGCTGGGATTTCTATTTCCATTTTTAGATGGGCACCTGGGCTTCTGCGGGGTGGGTTGACTCACATGGGTCACACAGCTGGCAGGTGACGATCCCGACTTCAAATCCAGGCCGGAATGCTGCCAAAGTCCCACCAGGCACCTGGGCTTCTGCAGGGCAGGGTGGGTGGTGTTAGCTCCGCCTTATGGCTTTATCCGAGGGGAGTCCCAGGACTCCCCAGGAGGAGTAAAGTGAAAGCGTGGTCATGCTGTCTTCCTATCTCAGCCCCTCTGGGACCCTTCATGCCCCCATGGGCGTCTGAACACCCCCCCAGCTCCACTGGGACCTCTCTTGTGCCTTCTGGAACTAGTAGGAATGGCTCTAGTCCCTGACTAACTAAGGCTTCCGTTTCTAATCTAAACACTAGCAAACCACCTCCCCATCTTCCCACCTCTCAGGAAGACAGCTCAGAAGGGGCCGAGCTGATAATTCAGAAGAGAAGGGAACCTGGCAGCTCCTGTGGGGGTCTAGAGCAGGAGAGCTGCCTATACCTGTGAGAAAACCCAGCCACTCTCCAGTTGTTTTTGTTTTTGAGAAAAAAGTTTGAGCAAGGCCCCACACATCCTCTTCTTAAGAGGAAGATAATTATAACTGGCTCTACTTCCCTGGGGAAAGATTTTTGGGAGAGTCTCTCCCCTGCTCACTCAGCGCTGTCTAGACAGGGAGGCCTGGCCCCGCTGTGCACACACACGGAATTTTCTATGTGAGTATAAGTATAATCCCACCTGCTGCACACACGGTACTGGGCGACATTGGGGGCGTGAAGGAGAAGGAGACCTAATTCTCGTCTACAAGGAGGTCACAGTTCGTAAGCGGTGGGAGGGGCACAAACAGCAAATGCATGAAGGGTGATGAAGTTGAGGGTGCCGTGGAGCACAGAGGGAGGGTAAGGGCACCTTGCCACGGGGGAGCCTGGGAGGGCTGGAGTCTAAACTGAAGGTGCCCGAGGAGGAGCTGGCCTGGTGCAGGGGGGTGGGAGGAGTGGTGGTGGGGACAGTGCTCCAGCAGGAGGAATGGCCTGGACCAGGGCTCTTAGGCCAGAAAGAGCATTGCTTTGGGGATATGCAAAGAGCTTGGTTAATCCTCTGTACATTGCTCGATCTAAATACGAGTTCTGAACATTAAGTTCGTGAGCTCATCCCAGAAAGCATACCTCATTGCTGAATGTCATAGTCACCTTCAAAGTCCTCCCCTTGGGTGCCAGTGCCTGCTGCACCCTTCAAAGCCCTTTTCTGGGATGAGTTTGTGGACTTAATTGTTAGACCTTGTATGAAGACAGCTCCGATGGTCATGTTAGAAAAAGGGTTCCAAAATTGCTCCCCTCTCACAATTCACTCTCTTGGTTTTCCCCTGTTCTCCTGCATTTCTAGCCTCTCACTCCCTGTTTTCACTGATTCTCCTAGAACCGTTCTAGGCTGGCTTTGAACCCCCCACGTTCCCCTTCCCTCTGCAGGGTGCCAGGAGGACTGGACTTGGTGAGGCCTGGCACTGTGCCGATCATGAATACTTGGGGGGGCCGCGTCTGTGAGTGCTCGTGCCATGGAGCCTGGATGACCTCGTTGTCCTCCGGGATGCGCGCTCCTCTCCGGACTCTGAAGCCCATCTCCTGGTTATTGTCTCACATCGCCTGTTGCTCACCCTTTGTCTCTTGTGTTTTGCCCTTATGCTTTGTAATCCTTTGGGATTTTTGTCATCTGCCGTCTTATCTTCCCTCAGAAGAATGGAAGGGCAGCTTGTGCAAAGGTTCTGAGGTGAGACAATCTCGTCGTGTTTGGTGGTATGGTGAGAAAATTCCTGGCTGACAAGAACTCAGTCGGTGACAGGGGAGTCTCAGCTGACACTGGAGAGAATTGGTAAGAATTGGTGAGCCATTGGTAAGAATTGCATTTATTCGACATCACGATACCACTGGAAGTCTTTAAAGAATACTTGGAGATGCCTGGGAGGGACGTGATTCTGTGTTTGTAAAAGGTTCCTGTGATCCCTCTGAGGAAACTGAACAGGGGAGGGGTCGGAGTGGGGGTGGAGAGACTGGATGGTGCTCAGGAAGGTAGAAACGGCAGGTCAGATGTGGGGCCGGGCGATGAAGAGCCTCCGAGTTCTGTTAGTCCCTTCATTGTTCTGCTACTTTCACCTAACAAGTACACGATTAGAACCAAAAGCTAAGTCCTCATAGGTTTGTCCAGCAGAGCTACAACAAGCCTTGGTTAGAGTTGAACTGTTTATCACATAGTCAGTCAGCAAAAGGAAGAGCAGCCAGAGGTGCCTATTCCCTGTGGCCCGGGTCCCACACACCAAGAAGGAGAACCCTCAAGCTGCTGGGTGGATGACAAGGCCACGTGACTGGGGATACCCACTGCCAAGTGCAGCTACATGGTTTATAGCCATGGCCATCCTCACGGGTAGGGGCAGGAAGCCACAGACTTCATCAGAACCCAAGGGGTCATGGAACTGCCTCATGACAGCCCCTGGGGAGATGGGAGGTGAGAGGACATGGACTGGAACAGTCCTGTAATGTCCTGTGGGACTCAGACTCGCTGTGTCTTGAGGTTCCGCTTGGTTTAAGTGGATGTATTTAAGGTCACCAGGACACCATGGACAGGCCTATAAGTTTTTAGTATCTCTTATCATTGAGATTAATATGTAGCAGATACACTATTTCCAAGTGCTTTACACATATTTACATGTTTAGTCTTCCTAGCTATCCTATGAGCTTGGTACAGTTTTCATCTGCATTTATCAGGTGAGAACCCTGAGGCATGCAGAGAATAAGTAATTTGCCTAAGTTAGTAGGAGGTGGACTTGAACCCATGAGAGTGGGCCTTATGTTCATTTTACCCACCAAGGTTTCTCTAGAGCCAGAAGAATGCATGGCCCATGCAAGATATGAGGAATTACAAATATTGAGGAATTAATCCAAGGCTGAGACATCAACTACTAAGATTTAGGGACGACTGATGTAGGGCCGAAGGAGTTAGAGGGACTTGGTGCTCAGGAGGCCTGCGGCAGCGGTTCTCAACCTGTGGGTCGCGACCCACAGGAACTGTGTTAGAAAGGTTGAGAACCACTGGCTTGTGGTGTCACTGACTGAGATAGGATATTAGGATGAAAAACTGGGCTGAGGGGCAGGGAAGGGACTCACTTTTAGATATTTCATTTTTAAGATGTCCGTGGACCACTTTGTGATGTGGAGATGCTTAGCAAATTACTGAATAAATAAAGAAAAGTGAGATATATTTTCTCCCTCTAGAACCCTCACAGAAGTATCAAAGATCCAATCACAATTGAGTGCTGCAATAAAACCAGGAAGAGGAAAGGAGGGGAGAGAGTGAGAACAGGTGGAACGAGCCTCCCACTTTGCGTAATATTTTATCATCCTGCATCGAAGCTCTTTCCCAGAGCTGAGGAGGAAGTGAAGTCATTGATCAGTGAGCTATTCCAGTCTTGACACTTAAGCTATGGGGTGTCTGGAATTGAGTCTATTCTAGTTAAATCTTCCCAATTTTTCTCCCAATTAGGCAATGTTTCATCTCTCTGTCATATCAGATCTCCTTTGTTTTTGAATAAAACCTCCCTATAATAACCTTCTTTTTCCTTAATTAACTTAAAATGCCACGAACCTACCTCCTGGTTGATGTCTATGTGATCTGGGTAGTCAGATGCTCCATCGAGGTGAACACAGATCCAAACAGTCTCCAGTGCTTGGGTAGGTGAACGTCATCGCAAGAAACCCAAAGCTCCAAAGAGAAAAGACGTTTCAGGAACCCTACTTCAGAAATGAAGGTGAAGATTACTGGAGGGGGGGACTTTATTCCTTCCTTCATTTCTGACCATGTTCTCCTTTATCCTTATCAGAGGAGGTGGTTTTTTGTGATGCGGGTATTGCAGTTGGGAGAGGACCCTGAACTGTTAAAATGGGAAACTTTTGATTAACCTCCACTATTTCTGTGCATCATATTCGGGGATGGTGTTTCTGGGTCTGTGCAGCCCTTGCCTCTGGGAGGATTGAAAATTCTACCATTACACGATGGGGGATGGGGCAAGGGGAGAGCAGAGAGAGGGAAGAAGGGAGGGGGTGGTGCAAGGGGAGAGCAGAGAGAAGGAAGAAGGGAGGGGGTGGGGTAAGGGGAGAGCAGAGAGAGGGAAGGAAGGAGGGGGTGGGGGAAGGGGAGAGCAGAGAGAGGGAAGGAAGGAGGGGGTGGGGGAAGGAAAGAGCAGAGAGAGGGAAGGAAGGAGGGGTGGGGTCACAAAAGTGTGATACACCTTTTAGGGGCAGGACACAATTATAAGAGGGACTTTATCTAACAAATGCAATCAATGTAACCTGGTTCTTTGTACTCTCAATGAATCTCCAACAATAAAAAAAAGAAAAAGAAAGAAAAGGAAATTCTACCAAGTCACTGTAGTCTGAGGAGTGTTTGTCCTCCTCAGGACTAGTTTGTGGAACAGGCTAATCAATGGGATGACATTTTTACTAATACATGTGCTTCTATTTTAGGCACACAGCAACACCTAGGTAAATTATTATTTATCCCATTATATTAAATAAGAAATTGGATGCTCAGAGTGATAAGAAACTTTCCTAAGATGATATAGCTGGTAATGCCAGAATCAAAACTTAGAATTCTTGAATCTTGAATCTTGAATTCTTGAATCTTGTTCTCAAGGTTGTTCTCTGCAGTGCGTGGGGTCTGTTCACTGACAAAGTACCCAGTTCCCATCACACTACAGTGCACTGGGTCTGCTCCATGACAGGGCACCCAGTTCTCACCACACTACAGTGCGTGTGGTCTGCTCACCGACAAAGCACTCAGTTCCCACCACACTGCAGTGCGCTGGGTCTGCTCCCTCACAAAGCACCCAGTTCTCACCACACTGCAATGCGCTGGGTCTGTTCACCGACAAAGTACCATTTCCCACCACACTGCAGTGCATGGGGTCTGCTCACCAACAAAGCACCCAGTTCCCACCACACTACAGTGAGCTAGGTCTGCTCCCTGACAAAGCACCCAGTTCCCACCACACTGCAGTGCGTGGGGTCTGCTCCCTGACAAAGCACACAGTTCTCACCACACTGCAGTGCGTGGGGTCTGCTCATCAACAAAGCACTCAGTTCTCACCACACTGCAGTGCGCTCGGTGCATGCTCCTCGCTTTCCTTTACCTCAAGGGCTCACATTACCTCATTAGCTCAAGCGTCTGACCCACCCTCTTGGTGTGGGACTTAAAGAAAATGGGATTCCCTTCCCCATGACCACATAAAAATGTGCCTAAAACTAAGGTGAAACATGCCATATGGACCAAATGCATGTTTGTGTGGTAGACAGACAGCAAACCTCGCAGGAAGACAGAACGTGGGCAGAGTAGTCAGGAGGCCAGGCTCCGGCTGTGGCTTCCTGTTCCCCCTGTTGGTATTAGCCGGGAGACCTCTCGGGACAGCCTGTCCATCTTGCAGGCAGGTGGGAGAACTGGGTAATGTGTCAGGCTCTGTACCACTTTAAAGTAGTGCTCTAATTATCCTACAGGCATTTGAACCTGAAACCTGATACATAATTGCTTCTCTCCACATGAGAAATATGATGCGGCACTTACTGGGTTCGCTCACTCACTAGGGAATAGCAGTTATCTAGGGGCATTTGATTTGGTTTTTAATCGTACACAGGTGTTGTAAGAATCTGGCAGCACGGAGCCTCTCTGGGTGCGCCTTCATAATCTCCACATGTAGAGACAGAGATAAGATTATTTACACACCATTCTATTATTCACAGCCTCTTAGAATGTAGCATTAAATAATTCAGAGACCATACAAGCTTGGGGATTGATGGGGAAGCTGATAGTTTTGCACATACGGCATGCAGCAGCTGTGGAAAAGCCCAGTCCAGTGTAAGTGTATGCGGGAAGAGTTGCTGGGTATCAAATCCTCATCAGGACCCTGAGTCAGGCCTTGCCTGCAGCCTAAAATAGACTCTGGATTTTAGGGATAGAGAGCTTCATCTCTGGGCATGAAAATGTCCCCCCTCCAGTCACCTTCTGATCGAATGCTCCTTAGAGGCCACTTCTGTTGGAATACTCCATTCCACCTGCGGTAGGTTCAGCCCTATACAGCGTGTTCTTAGAATTCTTGATTCTTGGTCTCAAGCGTGTTCCACTGGGGCTTGAATTGATGATTTTTTTTGTTTATTATTAACTAAATAATCTATGTCCCCAACTCCCTTTGTGGTTCCTCTGGGGCTTGAATTGATTATTTTTATTAAGTAAATGGTCTTTGTTCCATTCGCAGCTTATTGTCTATACTCCACCAGGAATGCAACAAGCAAAGTCATGGGGGTTGGGTAGGTAGAAGAGAGGCCCAGCTCTTTCACTTACTAGCCTGGTGATTTTACTGGCCATGGGGAACCCCAGAAGACGGAGGGAAAGAATTGAGGGAAAATTGAATCAGAGAAGAAGTTGGGAGTGAGGAGGGTACCAAAGAGGAGAGAATTTTAGGCAGGAAGCATCACCAACAGAATCAAGTAGGCACTTGAGGGGAAGAGACCTGGGAAGGGGGCCCTGGGTTTGGCAACAAGCAGCTCGTCCAGGCTCATCTCTGGCCTCTTCCCTAAAGCCTCCTTCCCAGCAGGCACGTGGGTTGCAGGCCACGCCCAGCCCCTGGCCCTTAGTGCCTGCCTTTCCTCTTTGCATATGGCCCCTGGGTTCCCACCTCATGCTGCAGCTCTGGAGCCTCCTGACCCTCCCCTCAGCTGAGCAGGCTGTCCAGACCCACTTTGGGCTTGCACACCTCCTCCACAGGGTCCCCATCCTGCTCCACCACAAAGTTGCTCTTGATGACAGTGCTGCCTGCAGCCCTGGGCAAGCGGCTGTTTCCGTGCCTTTTCTCAGCCCCTGGACTCATCCAAGGTTAGAATGGTTCCTTGTTTCAGGCTTCAGACAGATATGGGATTGTAAGCCTGAGCTTTCTTTGGTGACCCTGGTCCTTCTGGTATACCCCCTTGTGAGTACTGAGAGTGACCTTTTCCTAAAGATTAGCCCATCATCACCATGATTTATCATAAATGTCACTTAACAACATGACCCAGGAGAGGAGGAGTGTAATGTACCAAAAACAAAGAAAAAGTTAATATTTGAGGTGGTAGATATCTCAAGTTACCCTGATTGGATCATTACACATTGTGTACATGCATCAAAATATCACATGTACCCCCAAATATGTACTATGATTATCAATAAAAAAATTAGAAGAAAAAAGCCCTCTGTGCCCAAGTTCCTGAATACAATAGCCATACGGTAGTGCCCTTTATCCAGCATCGCTTTTGTAGTTTCAGTCACTTATGCTCAATAGCTATTCAAAAATATTAAATGGAAAATTCCAGAAATAAATGGTTCATAAGTTTTGACCTGGGTGCCATTCTGAGTAGTGTGCTCTACCCCCAAGACTTGAACCATTCTTTTGTCTAGGTTATCCACCTGGTATCCCTACCTGCCTGGAAGCCACTCAGTAACCGTCTTGGTTATCAGCTCAATTGTCCTGGTGTCACAGTGCTTGTGGTCAAGTAATTCCACATTTTACTTACTAATGACCCCAAAGTACAAGAGCAGTGATGTTGGCATATTGTTACAATTGTTGTATTTATTATTAGTTATTATTAATCTCTTAATATGCCTAATTTATAAATTATACCTTATGAAAGGCAAGTAGGTATAGGAAAAAACACAGCACATGTAGGGTTCCATACTATGCCTGGTTTCAGGCATCTACTGGGGTTTCGGAATATGTCTCCAAGGATAAGGGTGGCTGCCGTGACAACTATTTTAGTCATGTTTGCTCTGGTGTTTTTCCATTGCTTGTAATTTACTTGTTTTGTCAAATTCTGACCTTTACAACATCAGTTCACACAGGATGAATAGTATTGCCCAGTTGAAAAGGGAAAATAAAATTGGCCAGAGAGGCCTAAGGCCACATAGGAAATAGGTCATGCAGTAGTGATGCAGAAGCTAGATTATTTTCTGCATTATAATATCGGTCTCCTATAGAGAGATTTTTTTTTCTGCATTATAATATAGGTCTCCTTTTTTCCTGCATTATAATACAGGCCTCGTCCTGCTTCTTGTGTGTTGTCAGGCTTACCCTGCTGAGGGAGGATTGGCGGAGAGGAAGGGCTGTCCAGTAATGCGCGCTTGCTCCGTATCACCCTCCCAGCTGAAGCCTTGCAGGGAGCTGCCATGCCATGTGCATTTGTGGGCACAGAGGAAGGTGTGATATGGATTGGGTGCCGGCCATGTGCCAGATGCAGAACAGACATGATCTCGTTTGGTAAGAAAGAAGGCAGGCAGGCAGGAAGGAAGGAAGGAAGGAAGGAAGGAAGGAAGGAAGGAAGGAAGGAAGGAAGGAAGGTGAATGCATGTCTTGCTCGTGTACCCGGCAGATAAAGTAAATGATGGTGCTTGGTCTTCTGTAAACCTAAACTCTGAAGACTTGTCCTCTTTCTATGGCCTCTTGGTCCTGATCACACTTCCTGGAAAATGCTCCCAGGCATTGGATGTGGAAGATCTGCTTTCAACAATGTGGATAAAAATGGGAAATGTCACTCTCCTGACTTAAGAATTAGGCTTACCCTGCCCCGACACTTATCAAATTGATTGTACTGGTTGATTTCATTGCTTTCCCCCGCTGCTACCTGCTTCTAGGTATATGAGGCAGGGACTAGGTTCATTGTGCCAACCAGGAATTCTATGTGTCTGGTACATTAAATATGCTCAAGAAATACGTGTTGAATGAATAAACCCCGTTTTACAGCCGAGGGAGCTCTATTCCTAAGAAGCTAATACAACGTAGAGTTGGGATTCAAATTAAGTGTTGGCCACTTTCTACTCTTTAAAAGATTTAGAGATGGGGCATTGTTGAGTGTTTGTAAAGAAGGAAGAAGAGGCAAAAGTTGGCCCTAAACGATGAAATAAACATGTCCCAGGGAGACCTCTGTGTCAGCACTTCTTCTGAGGACAGCTGACAGAATTTCTGCTGGAGAGGCTGCAGAGGGGCACAAGAAATCCCCAGGCCTGCATGCAGGGAGGGCAGAGGCCACTGCTCGAAACGTTATAGGGACTGCTGTTGTCAGAGGCCTGTTTGCCTAAACTGCTTACCACACAGACTTTCTTTTGGAAGAATACTCGGGACACTTTGGAATCTGCTCACTTTGGACCTTAGGGTAAAGTGGAATGAGGCAGAACAGTGAAGATGGGATCCAATCAGCCCCAATTCAGACCCAGACTGTCAGTGTATTCTCTGTGCCTTTTCTATTATTAACTCTGAACCAATTTCTTCAGCTACATCCTCAACTAGCCCTGCTTTCCGTCTATTCCCACCTTGCCCAGATGGCCCAGTGAATACACTGACAAACCTCTGGGAGAGTAATGCTGGGACAATTTGTCTCATTGATCTCCCAGGCTTCAGTTCTCATTTTAGCAAGAACTCACTCGTGTGCTTCGCTCCGTATCCTGTGAGCGGCACATGCACAGTGCAGAGTGTGGCCTCAGAGCTGGCCTGCTCAGGTGTGAATCCCAGCCCCAGTGTCTCCTCCCTTATGACCTGGGGCACGTTACTCAGGATATGCAGCCTTAGGCTCTGGGTCTGCAAGATGGGGATAGGAAGGAAATCTCCTACAAGGGCCTGATGGGAGATAAAATGGAATTATACATGTGAAATGCTTACCCAAATGCCTGGCACATGGCAAGTACTCAGGACAAGTGCTGGTCTCATGGGCTTTGGGCTCTTTTAGATCAAATGAGATAAAAGTGATGAAAACACTTTGCACAAAATCACAGGAGCTATGTGCCACCCTGTGCACTGGGGGACCCAATTGTCAATTATGCAGGGTCCCATGACCACCATTGTTTGTATACCTTGTGACCATACATTCCTTGTCTTCTCTGCTCATCATGACAATCCACTACCTTGTCAGTCCAGCTAACTCCTGCTCATCCTTCAATGTTAGTGTCACCTTCTCTGAGCAGTGTTCCCTGACTTTCCTGGGCACTGCTGCTTATTCTGTCCTCTGCTTCCACAGAACTGGGTGCAGATTGCCAGGCTTATATGAGTTGCATTGTACTGTGATGGTCTGGGTGGTGCTGGCTCCGAGCTCAGCGGGCTCCATGCTCTTGGAGTCTTTCCAGAGAATGTCACTGTACCCAGCATAGGGACTGGCACCCGAAGTTCTGACGATCCACAAGAAGGGGACAAGAAGTACTTTATGACGTTTGAAAAGAATTACCTGATCTTTTGCAGGCCTCAGTACTGGACTGTGGATAGAGATTTGAATTACTTACTTTCTTTGACCTAAAAAAAAAAGAAAGAAAAAAAAACCCCACCTTTTTATAATGGAGAAAGAAAACCCACCCATGGGTTGTGGATGTATATAATTTTTTCCTCCAAAAATTTGTCTTCTGCCTCATTAATAGAAATTCTCCCACACATTGCAAGAACTTTTCCTCCTCTTTGCTGGGAAGGACAGCTAAGAAATGACTTGTGCTTTATTTTTTCATAGGCTTGGAATGGATAATTGCTTAAAGCTGAATTTGGGGCTGCTGATAATCCAATTACAATCTTGGGCATAATTGTTTCTGCATAACCTGATGCCTTTATTTTTCATGGAACTGACTTCTGAAGCTGGTTCTCTTGGCAACAGTATATCTTCCTGTGGGAGAGAGGAACACGGCCTTTTGGGGGGTATTCTTCGCTCAGCCGATAAGAAATAGGTAACACATGAGAAAATAGACAGGAAACTGTGGGCACTGTTGGAATAATGATGGAGACTTTCATGAATATGCAGATACATCAATGTCTGAAACAGGAAGAATTCCTCTGCAACTGACGTGAGCCCAGTTTCTCTTCCCTCCCACTGATAGCTCTTGGCATGTCAGGAGGCGACAACGTGAATTGTCTCTTTTTGCCTTGCACTCTGGTCAAATGATGTTGCCTATTAAGAGAGGGGTCTGAGGTTTGCGGCTGGCTCTGTCAAATTTATAGTTTTCCCTTTTCCAGTCCTCTCCAGAGATCCAAAGGAGAAGTGGCAAGGTGCTGCGGAAAAACCCAGAACTGGGTCATAAGACACTTGGGTTCCAGTGTTGGAGGTGAGAGGCCTCTGTCCTCACCTCATTGGCTCTTAGTGAGGGAATGGGAAGGTGATGGGTTAAAATCAGGCGCAAACCACTGGCCCAAGGGCCAAATCTATCCCTCAGATCTGACCGTTTGGTCTGTATAGTACCCCCCAAACTTTGAGTTAATTAAAAACGTTTAAAATTCAGAACATTGCCTTCTTTTGGCAGTGGGAAAATTCTATAAGTCCCAGGCCCCCATTTCTATGCAGAGCTGGAACTCAGCAGCTCCTCTGGTGAGCTCACCCCCACCCTCCTTGTTTTATGCTGAATTTGTTTCACTCCTGGCATTCGTGTAATCCCTGAAGGCATTCAGTTTGTGACCCGTGGACTGAGAAAGTTTCAAGTTCCCTTTTAACTTGTCCGTATCTGGCTAGGACCTGTGAAGGTAATGCTATTTTGTTCTTATTTAATGTAAGTTCCCATGTTAGCGATGCATAAATAGAGGTTCAGCAGAGTGATCTGCCCAGGGCCAGGAGGTTTCCATGTGGTGAGGTCAGTAGTAACAGGACTGTGGGACTCCCGAGTCCCTGGCCAGGCATCATCTCTAAGAGTTGTGTTTTCCACTTCACACACAGGTCCTCAGTGGTCCTGAGGTTAAGGCAGTTAGAAGATCAGGGGTACAGACCTAAAATCAAATGGCCTTTAGGAACCTCTAGGAATGAGCCTGAGTTAACAATTAGCAAAGCAGAATTCTAGGATGAAACTGCTGACTCAGACTGATTTTGAATCTGGCAAAAACCTCTGCCACTTTGGACATTAAGAAAAAATAGTAGGGTGGCTCCTGTGGCTCAGTAGGCAGGGCGCTGGCCCCATATACCGAGGGCGGTGGGTTCAAACCTGGCCCAGCCAAACTGCATAAAAAAGAAAAAGAAAAAATAGTAAATCTTTACTTTTAGAGCGATTGGTAATTTTTGTAGTGCTTTTAGCCTTTAAACAGTTCCCGTGCTTGAATTTGTGAATTATGTATGAATTTGGACTCGACTACTTTCCAGCCTTGTAACTTGGACTTCATGAGTCCTGACCTGATGAAGTTGGTCAGAATGGCTACACACTTGGCACAGTGTCTGACTGATGTTGAGCTCCGATCACACATATGGAACTTGCCATTTATTTTCCGGCTATTCTCTCAGTGGGTAATATCTCCTCAATTTACATTTGTAGAGTTGAGTCTTAGGGCCAATAAGACATCTATTTAAGGTTACATGGCTAAGAAATGCTAGGATTCTGCCTAATTTCAAACAATATAATATTTTTTACAATGCACGAATTTTTCATCTTTATTCTCATCCTTACATTGTTTCCTTTACCAAATTCTGAATCAACTTAGAATTCAGTCTCAGTTTCTCTCCTACAAAATGAAAGTATTGCTCCAGGTAGGTCCTTCACAACCCTGAGATTCTATGATTTAACTAGTGGATAAAGAGGGAGGGGATAGCATTAAAAAATAACAAAGATCAGCCTAAACTTTATCTCATTTCATTGCGTAAAAGGCTCAGAAAATTAAAATAATTAGTGTATGTGGAAAATTGTTATTTTTCCCCATACATTGCACTTTCATGTTCTGTCTTCTGTACCCATTTGAAAGTTCGTTTGTACAGGGCAAACACTGGGAACTGGTCAAAATTCTTCCTCCTATTCCACAGCCAGTTTTGATTCAGAAAGTAGTTCCGGCAAGCCATTAGCGATGAAAATAAGCCCGGAGTTACAGGAACAAAAGCCTAGATCCTCCAGTTAGCACTCAGCAGGCAGGAGACAAAAGGAGTGGCTATAAAAGGATTTTCGAACACATCCTCTGATTCTTAAAATTAGACACAAGGTTTGTTCTTTTCTCTTTTTCTTCTAGGGAGATTATTACAGGGGCAGCATTGAATAGTCCTCAGAGACTTCCTTTTTTTCTTTTCTTTGTTTTGGAGGTGAAAATTTTTATTGTGTTTAGAACTAGCCAGCTGGACTCAGCTTAAATGATTCCAATTTTGATGGTAACAGTCAAAGTATCTTAGTCAGGGGCTGGTCAGATGTTCTCCTCCTCACGCCATCAGACCTGACCAAAGGGTTGACCTTGGCCAGTCAAGGTCCTGGAGCTGCACAGCATCTTGGGAGGCTCTTGGTGCTCATTGGTTTGATGCATACCCTGAACACAAGCATGCCAGGTGTTAGCTTTGGTTTTCTTCATGGCTAACTCTGTTATCAGGGACTTTAATGATAGAGTAGTGGTCAGGCTGTGATCTCCTGGTGGCACCCTTCTTAGGATGTGTGGGCTGCCTCGAGAACCATAGCATCTTCTGTTCAAATGTGGGTGACATGCAGATTTAAAAAATTTTTTTAGTGCCTTTCAGAACTGCCATTTTGGTCTTCAAAATCTTTGTTTGGCTTCAGTTTGGGTAAAGGCTTCATTTTGTGTGTGTGTGCTTTTGGCTTTATTTTTGTGAAAAATGTCTTTGTCTTTTAAAAAATAACTTCTATGCTCTATACAAATAAGAAAAAAGTAGTATTATTTGTGAAAGAAATTTTAGAAAATATTAGAAGTTATTTAGAAAAAATGTAAGCATATTACCAGATATAATCACAGTATAAATACATGAATATTATACAGAGTGTCCATAAAGTTTGTGTACTATTTAAAATTGCTTAACAAAGTAAATTATATGTGAACTTTATGGACACCCTGTGTATATTAGTACATGTATGTATTTCCTTCCAATTCTTTTTCCTATGATGAATATACATGCATGCTTGCACATACACACACACATACATAAATCCTGCTGAATGTACTGTTTATACTTAGATGTCTTACTTCACTTTATGTGTGAGAATTTCTCCCATGACATTGTATTTTTTTAAAAAGTGACTTAGAGAGCTGCATCCTTCATGCATGGACTCACTACAATGTATTTAATCTTTTGTCCCATATTTAGATTATTTATAGTTTTTCACCATGATAGATGATGATGTTATCATGAATGCTCTTGTACATTTATCTTGACTCGCAGCTCTGGTTGTCTGAGCTGGCAGGCATTTCTCAAGACTTAAAAAATTTCATTTTTTCATTTGTTAATTAATATGTAATAAATAGATGTATATATTTTCAGAGTACATGTAATTGATACATTCATAAAATGTGCAAAGATCAAATCAGGACAATTAAGACATTCATCACCTTACATATTCACCTTTTCTTTTTGCTAGAGACACTGTAACTATTCTCTTGCTCAGGAGATTTCAAGTGTGACCCTGAGTGTTCTATTTGCTGAAGCCAAATCCTAACAATTTCTCTGACTCTGTCTTCTTCTTTATGCTCTTCTTTTGGATGAAATACCAAACTATGTGACAACCCAGACTGCCTGGCTGTCCCACATCTAGTGTACAGTTCTGCCAGTTTTAATTGCTTATACAGTCTACCTACTCACTCCCCCCCCCACATCCCTCTGTCTTAGCTCAGTGCTTCTAAAACTCTAGGCATTTAAATATAACCTCTACAATTTTGCCCTTTTTGTGTATACTACTGGTACCATTACTCAGCTAATATATATATTTTTAGGTTAACTATTATTTAAAAGTAGATTTTGTGTGTATGTACGCATACATGTGTGCATAACTTCTTTTCTAATTCATATGACAATAAACTCGTGGTCATTAAAATAAAAAATAAGCATTTTTTCCTACATTACATAAAACAAACTTCCATCATGGCACCTACTCTCTTTTGTGAAACACTACCTTAGTTGCCTCTTCCTTGTATATTATTCTCTTCTTTCCTTTAGAAGAACTCCTGTTTATGTCTTGAGTCCTAGGAAGGCTTCTCTGAGTCTAAGCCTAAGGGTAATTTCCTCCTTCCTTGGGGTGTTTCAGCACCTTATACTTTTCTCATTTCAGCACTCAGCTCACTCACCAAATTGTAATTATGTGCTTACTTATCTTCTTTTTCCCTAAATAAGGAATTATTGAACTCCTCTATGAGCCAGCCTCCATGTGAGAATGTAGTGATAGCAGAAGGATGATTCTTTCCTTCCCCAGATGAGCTCCTAGGCTAGTCAATTTCTACTTTGACCATGGGAACCTGGAGAAAGACTTTTAGTCTGACCCAGGAAGTAGGCTAGATTGAGGTCTGGGTCAAGGAGGCCTTCCAGGTGGAGGTAACCCTGAGCTAGTATTAAAGAAGAATAGTTCAGAAAATATTTACTTAACACAAAATAAGGAAGTAAAGGAGAAACAGAGGGAAAAGATGATAAGAAACATATAGAAAATAAACAACAAAATGATAGACATAAATCTAACAACATCAATTATTACATGAAATATTCCAAATAGAAGGCTAAGATTATAAGATTAGATTAAAAAAATCCAGGCTCTAACTATATGGTGTCCACAAAAGAACCATTTTAGACTAAAAATATGAATAGGTTGAAAGTAAAAAATGAAAAAATAATTCCATCAAACAGTAACTATGAAAGGGCTACAGTGGCTATACTAACATTAGGCAAAACAGATGTTAAAATAAAACAAATGTTGATAATGGAAAAAGAGACATTTTATAGTGATAAAGTATCAATTTATCAAGAAGCTATAAAAATTATAAACATATATGCAACTAACAACAGAGCTCTAAACCCAAAAAGGAGTGAAAGAAATAGATGATTTGATGATAATCATCAAAGTATTTGCTTTCAATAACTGATAGAATTATAATACAAAATCAGTAAAGCTATGGAAGACTTAGTTAACATTATTAAATAGCATGAGTTATCTAACCTCTATAGAACATTCCAATGATCGTAATAAAATATACATTTCTTTTTAAGTGCATAAATAACGTTATTCATTCTCCATGTGTTAGGCCATAAAAATGTCTTAGTAAATTTAAATAAATTAAAATTATACAAAGTATGTTTTCTGATCACAATAGAATTAAATTAGAAATCAATAAGAGAAGAAAATTTTGGAAATCAATTTCCACAAGGATTGTAGCCCAAATTCACCTTTTTTGGAAGTCCAACAACATATCAAGCCAGAAAATTAATTTAAATTAATTTAAATTGGATGTAGGACTTCTAGCAGAATGATATAAGGAAATATAAGTTATTTCTAGTACACAAAAAGCACAGAATATGATAATAGAGTTAAACCCAAATTTATCAGCAAGTGTAATAAAGACAAACATTACCATACTTTTTTTTTTGAGTTTCTGGCTGGGGCTGGGTTTGAACCCACCACCTCCGGCATATGGGGCCTGCCCCCTACTCCTTTGAGCCACAGGCACCACCCTATACTTGTTCTTAAAAAAAAAAAATCTATCAATATGGTATTGAAAAGAAAAATGCCCACAATTAAATTCTCAGCAAATATTAAACAAAGTGGCCCTACGGTTTTAATATTAAGTAAAAATTAATTTAAGGCAAAATCTTTGCTAAAGATTTAAACTAAAGTTTAAAATAACTTTCCCTTCCTAAGTAGATAGAAGCAAACTTTTGTTCATCAAAATATATAGGCTCAGCATGTATGAAACAGATATTGGCAGAACTAGAAGGGTAAATGTTAATAGGTAATTTCAGCATCATAGGAGATATTTAACACTTTTCTCTCAATAATTGGTAATGTCAATAACCAAATAATCTGTAAAGGTAAAGGAGATTTGGATAACAAAATTATTAATTTTGTGTCAATAAGCACATCTAGAGTTTTATCCAGTAATTATAAAGAAACAGCAGTTTTTCAATCATACAAGAAATATTTAAGAAAACTGACATGTAGGGCGGTGCCTGTGGCTCAGTGGGTGGGGCACCGGCCCCATATACCGAAGGTGGCGGGTTCATACCCAGCCCCGCCCAAACTGCAACAAAAAATAGCCAGGCGTTGTGGCAGGTACCTGTAGTCCCAGCTACTTGGGAGGCTGAGGCAAGAGAATCGCCTCCTAAAGAAAATTGCATCCTAAGCCCAGGATGTGGAGGTTGCTGTAAGCAGTGATGCCACAGCACTCTACCAAGGACAACAAACAAACAAACAAACAAAAAAACCTGACATGTAGTAGGCTAAAAAACAAAACAAGCAGACATTGGGTATCTTAAAGACCATGTTCTCTATCTTTGATGGGATTAACTAGAAATAATTAAGAAAAAAATTCATTAAAATCTCCATGTGTTTGGCAAATAAACCAAAGAAGGAATATTTAGGGAAAATAAAAATACTTTATTTATAAACTTGTGTTAGAGGTAAATAATACTATAGGCTTAAACGTTTGTATTAGACAAAGATAAAGGACAAAAAAAGCTAAGATTCCAACTTAAGACATTAGAGAGAGAACTGAATAAATCAGAGAAGCAAAAAGGTGAAATAATAATGATAGATGTTAATAACATTAAAGATAAACAAAAAATAGCATATATCAACAAATCCAAATGCTGGTTCTTTGGAAAGACAAACAAAATGGATAAACCTGTGGCATATGGATGAGCAAGAAAGAAAAAAGAGAGATTAAAATATGTGGTAAAATATGTAGTAGTAATAAAATTTACGACAGACATTAAAAAGATAGAAAGAAGATGTTATGAACAACTTATGCCAATGGATCTGAAAACCTTTGATAACAATTTTTTTTAGTTTTATATTTTATTTTTTAATTCTTTATCAAATCATTACTGTGTACATTAATGCATTTGTGAGGTACAATGTGCTGATTTGATACACAATGTGGAATGCTTACATCTAGCTGATTAACATAACAAATGTATTTTAAAATTATCAGTTCGTAGTGTGCCAAGGGAGGATGGTGAATGCAATCCACTCCAGTGGGGAGGAGAATTTCTTACTGACATTATTCAGATTTGCTAGAACATGGCGATAATAAACAGCAGATAAACATTTTGTCAACTTTACTGTTGGTTTAAAATTCTCTATAGATGACACACCCCTATTACCTGCAACTGAGGAGGGCTCATCCCAGCTTGTCCTCGCTCCCACCATGACAGGTTATGGCAAAGAAAATAAATTAATACCACCTATATATGAGTCATTTAATTTGGGAGATTCAATTTCATCACAGGCAATAGAAAAGGGCATTTTAACCACTTGAATATTTCAGAAATGAACCATCTGAGTTTGTTTCTTCTATAAAATGGGAGGAATGTGCTCTGGTTTCCCCTCAGTGATAAGTCTTTAAAAACTGGCTCTCTGAAAGCAAGCTACCAGCATGAAGCTACTTGTCTACAGGACTTGGGTAAGAAGTGCACAGTCAACTTTCAGGAGCCGGTCTGAGCCGGCTCTGGCATGCCGCTGTCACCTTCTGGTGGCCAGCAGCTCTCCCCTTAGATGCTATGATAAGGATGGCCAAGTTTGTTTGACTCTTAAATCAGATAAAACTAAATTTGAATTTTAGCTCCCAAAGAACTCATTATCTCTTTCCATCCACTCCATCTGCTCCTTTCCATCAGTTGTTCCTTTTCTCAGAGAATGGGAACACACATTTCCCAAGTGCCAGAAACCTCCTAAAACCCTTCCATGGGTTAAGCATTTCCTTCTTATGAAGAATAGTTCCTTCCAGTGCTTTGTGCAGCTGGGCAGGCTAGACCGGGTCCAGCTGCAATTTCAGGTGTGTCTCGCAGAGTTCTTGTCACGATCAATATTTGTCGAATTAAATCTGTAAACTAATGGTGAGAATTTCATGCACCATAATGGGATTTGAGGGAACCTATTCTGAGGCAGTAGAGAGAGCTATTGATCGCTCTGAAATCACATCACTCAGACAACTGTATATTTTATCATTCCTAAGCTGAGAGCTGGGGCATAATAGACAATGAGATTGGTTCAAAACTGATTGATTGACGGATGGATTCACTGCTCATTCTCTCATCCAACATGCACATGTTAGATGTCCACTAAGGTGCTTTTCTGGGTTCTGGAGATACTGATGTGAACAGAATACAAGTCCAAAGATCTCATTGTCTAGTTGAGGGGAAGGCTCGGCCAACATGTAATTAAACATGTGCTCTCAAGGAGAGTTTTGTGCGCTTGGGGGAGAGTGACAGCTTCTCCCTCTGAAATCTGGGGTAAGCGCTATAAAGATGGTAACACCTGTTTGAGGTTTTTTATTATAGGGAGAGTTTGCCAGTTGGAGATAGGCATGAGAGTGGAGGAGAAAAAGACTTTCTAGGTAGGGGTACAGCAAATGTGCAGTGCGAAGGTGGGAAATGTTCTCTTAGGATGTGTGTGAATGTGCCAGGAACGAGGCCAGTGTGGTCCACCGAGACCAAGGGCTGTAAACAGAAGGTGCCAAAAAAAAGGTATACACATTTTAAGGAAAGAAAAAACCTGCATTAACATTGTGATAATATATGCCAATAACAAAATGAATATAAATCACACCGAGGACCTCTTGTAAATGCAGAAGTCAAACGTGACTTGAATTTTACAATTTAATTCAGGTTTTTCTTTTCTTAAAAGGAGTGTACTTTTTTGGCAGCCTCTGTGTGTCGTATCAAGGTTCCAGCACCAGGAGGCATCAGCATCACCCAGACATCATCTAAAAGACAGACTCTTGGGTTCCACCCAGACCTGAGTGATCACAATCACTGACTGGAGCCTTGGTACCTTGCAGAAATTCTCTGGAGGTGATTCAAATGGAGAGTGAAGCCAGGAGGTCAGGACGGTTCAGGGACCTGTCCACTGTCATACAGAAAGTGGCAGAAGCAGATGTCCCAGTTAGGTAGGTCCCTTGGGTGATTATTAGGAATATGGAGGTCCAAGGAGATTGGTCTCAGCTGCCGTTATGGGCAGTGAAGCTGTCTGCTGGACTCCATCAAGGAGTCTGATCTTCAAAAGGCAGTGATTTCCCTGTCTGCCCTGAGGGAGGGACTACACAGATTCCAGAAACTGGCAACCTCGCCAGCCTCATTGCGCTCTTAGATAATGACAAATCTCTTTCGTTTGTTATCCATTATTTCATTGTAAATGACAAAGTAATAAAGCGAGGCTGCAACTGGACTAATTAAATCGGCCATTTATAATCCCATTGATTCCAGGAAAGAGAGTCGTGGAGGTGGGAAAGAAAGAAGCTTTTGATTCAGAATAAAGCAAATACATTTCTGTCGCAATGTGGGGCTTAAGCAATGAAAAAGAATCAGCTCCGGACCTGGGATCTGACCTCTGCAGGGGAGGAATGGCATGCTTATGGGTGGAAGGAGACCCTGCACCACCAGGAAGGCTGCTAAGCATGGTGTTTTCTTTCTAGGATGAAAGGCACAAGAGCAAAGATGCCCTTATAGTGAGAAACTCATTCTGTGCTGCCTGGGGATGAACAATGGCAGCGGGTATACAATCACTACTAAAGGTGGCAAAAGTAAACACATGAATAAATAAATACAATTTTAAAAGAGGCCTGCAGGAAGCCAGCTGGTGTGGTTTTCATGGACTGATTTAAGCAGCCCTGGCCGGTGTTGCGTTTAGAAGTTATCTTTACTGTGTTTGTTCTATGGAAGGTCATTTTTGTCCCTCATGTGAACCAGCCCAGTTCCTCCCAGCTGTGGTCTCCCATTTCACCACCCTGGGCACCAGCCTCTTTGCCTATAGTTCGTCAACAGTACCAGCCTCATCCACGCCCTCTCACTTTTATTCCTGCTGCAACACCTGCCTGGGTGACTCTCCCCTCCATCCTCCCTCTGGAGTTTCTCTGAGTGTGATCTGTGTGGCATTTGCCTTGGAAAACCATAGGGATTTCACTAAATTGGAGAACCCAGACCCAGCACATTCCTGCTGGATCACTGTCTGGGGGCTGGGAGCTCAAGAATCTGGATTTTGGCAAATATAATGGGCGATCGCAACACCGGGTGTTCAGACCCTGGGCAACCTGCTCTCTGTACGGACACACCTAGTCCTTCTCTCATCACAGCCTCAGCACGTTGAAATAAACAGGGCTCCCTGTTGCTTTAGGTTGAGAAACGGTCAAAAGCATTTTTATTTGATTTGAGCTTGTTGTACGCTTCTGCAGAAAGAAGACAATGGATTGTAATGTCCATCTCTAAAACTAACAGATTTTAGAGTGGTTGGAGAGCAGAACATCTAGAGAGGAAGAAAAAAAAATTTTAAGCTGAGCAATTTTGAGTTCAGCTGTGCTTGAAACGAGTAACAATAAGTAGAATTTATGAACTATCATCATCTCTTACCTTAGCCATTTTCTATGGCTATCCTTAGTAAGCTAAAACATATCTTACAAACTTAAACAACCCTACAGCATAAAGATTTACAAGTTGGATAAGTAAAGGCTGACTCTGAATAAAATAATTGACTGCAAAAGCGTCCTTGTCTTTCTAGTGGACGTTAGTCGTGTTTTCTGATGGACCAATGTCTTTTCTATATTTGGGGGAATTTCTTGCTTTATGAGTTTCATACCGTCAATATAGAATGATCAAACTTGATCTTAGAGCCTCCCTTATAGCTCAGGCCCAGGTCATTCGTACTTTTAACAAGTTCCACTGATCATTAGCACCTGCCCAAGATTTGCTTTGAAAGTGAGCAATGGAAGCCCAATTGCTGTGGTAGCTGGAGGTGCTATGAAACTTTGAAGGTGCTGGCAGAAGCACCCAGGTTTGGGATGGTCTTGGGAGCAGAATGGAATTCCTGGTTTAGAAGCTGTCAGCTCCCAGCAGCATACAAATGGGGTACATCTCATGGGCAGTGGCTGCTGCAGGTGGTTTCCGCACAAGTCACTGAGGATGCTGTTTCTGGAAGCTTAAGTTCAAAGCTGTCTCACCAGCTCCCCCTCGCAAATTGCTCAGCTTACCACTCTCTCTAACGCAGTCCACCCCACTTTTTCTATTGTGACCCTTAATACAATGATTGGAATCTGAAAGTTCATATTAATGTAGTTCTATCACCCTAATTTACAGAGTTTGAATCTGCCAGCTGACTCACCATTATCCTATAGTGCAAAAGAAAAAAAAAACTTTCTGATCTGGAATTCAGTCCAGGATTACAAGTTATATTTGTCACAAATCTTCAATCTCTCCTTCCATCTGAAGTAGTTCCTCAGTATTTCTTTTTTCTGTAATGACCTTGATATTTGTTTAGCATATACCCAGGCATTTTATATTGTAGAAGTTTCTTCAGTTTGGGTATGTGTGTTATTTCTTCATGATTAAAGTCACATATGCATTATTATTATTTTTTGGGGGGGCAGGGATACTAACAAGCGATGTGTTTTCCACGTATCATATTGGGAGGCACAGGATTGTATGTGTCTCATTGCTCGAGATCTTTCTTTGATCACTTGATTAAAGTGGTGTCAGCTGGTTTCTCTACTGTGAAGGTACTATTTCTCCCTTTGTAATTATTATGCGTTCCAAATCCTTTCGGTACCTTGGTTCCTGCTTTATCAGAGTTGGCTTCTGTTGCTTACAACTATGAGCTCTGACAGTGATATCTCTTTCTAACATGAAAAGGGAAAGCCGTAGAGGACATTTCTACTTAGGATCAATAGCAGAACACAGTTAAATCCTACTTGAGACCTTCATTTCAACTCAATTAATCAGTGTTTAGGGCAGAAACTTTGTTTGTTTCCTTATCAGCATATCCTAAAATATTTTACAGCACAGCATCTGAATAACAGAATACTTTTAATCCAAGTGATTTGCCTCTTAGGTTCTCTTTAATTAAAAGCTGTTTCTCTTCTTAGAGGACATCTCACATTTCTACTGAATCTTTTGCCCTCTCAAGGAGGGGGCTTAATGTTGTCCTATAACCACGAAGTATGGCCTATTCTAAGAAGCTTTCCAGCTGACTGCTCCCCAGGGGTGAGGAGAGGCGCCCCCGCCTCTGTTTTCCGATTCTGCCTTGTATAGATGTAACAGTTCAGGGCTCCTGGACATTTACCCGGGAACCTCTCTGAGTGGACTGTCCCCTTCCAGGGTGGGGACTTTGCCTTTTCCACTTCTGTATGCTCAGCACCCAGGGCAGTACTTCCCACTGAATAATTACTCAATAGGTGTCTGTTGAATCAGAGGATCTCTGGAAGAAGAGACGATTGCACGTCCTGGTGAGCCCATTAGGGTGAGTCCACGTCCAGTGTTTAAAGGCAAAGTTCCCTCAGCCCCGGTGGGGCCCATCTCCTCACGTTCCCTAGGGCCATGGATTCTGGGGCTCTTAGGAGTTTATGCCAGGAAATGGCATGATAGTGTCTGAGTTTTAAGCAACGTCTTTTTGGCTGCATTGGAGGAAAGATGACCAGGCCGAGGCTATGGACAGGGGGCCCTGTCAGGTGATTCTGCCATGCGATAGAAAAGGGGACAGAAGTATGAGATATTTTAGGAGGTCATGGGAACAAACGCTACAACACCCTGGTGGCCTCCTCCCAACCAGACCCTTCCCTGCACTGTCTCTGTTTTTCGCTTCATCCCCGAATACTGTGTCTGACACTCCTGTTTCCTTATGAGGAAGGGGCAGTTGCCAGATTTGTCTAGAACAGAGAGCGAGTGGGGATAGAGCCAGCGATGAATCCATCGGGTCCCCCAGCCCATGGACCTTCCCTTGGATCTCATATCTGACCTGGGTACTGATGGCCTCCCTGGCATGGCAGCGACAGAAGAAACACAACTTTGCTGTGGAGTTGCTGGGTCACAGGGAAGTAGTACATGAAAGACATTGCAAGGTACCCGTGTGATTGCTGCTCAAGGGAGAGGAGAGCCAGGGACAGCATTACATGAGCAGTAAAACACAGGACAAGGTGTGTGGCCTTGGGTACAGCAAAGGACAGCGGCTCAGGCCGAGGCTCCTTGTTCCCCGTCTGCCCTGGTCTGGCGCAGGTTTGCAGCCGTCGCCAACTGGACGTAGCGCAGCCACTGCACAGTCAGATGCACCCTCTGAACCGGGGTGGAGCAGGGGGTTCTTGCAGCCGGACAGCAGCGCAGCCTTCAGTAGAAAAAAGAAAAGACAGAGATTGGCTAAAGCCCCTGTGTTTTACTGTTCATGTGAGGGCATCACAGAAGGTGGACAGCTCTCTTCTCCATCCCACTTGGGACTTTTTTGCTCCAACTGTCCTGCAACAGGGCAGCATTAGAGGCCAGTGAAGTGCCAAGGGCGCCCCATTTCGGGGGTGCTCCCCCTCGGGCTCAGGTGTCTCCCAGGTCTCGCCTCAGGACTAGTAGGGTCGTCTGTAAACAGGGTTAAGCGTAGACATTCCGCAAGGTCCCTGCTCGTTGCAATTCTATAATTCCACAACTCTTCTCCGAGGTTTTCTCATCACTCCCCAACATGTTGCTTCTTTTTCCAACGTTAATTAATATTTCAGGAAACCTTGGTGTTTGATGCTTAACCTTGTGAATTTTGACGATTCGGAAGTCTCTGAAGATCCATATCGTATGATAATTTGTAACTTTTCGGAGGCAAATTCTGAATTTTAAGGGCTGTGAGACCAGCTTGCCGGAGCAAGCACTTGGCTGGTGAGCGAGTGTCGGGCTCTCGCCACCCACCGCGCCACGCAGCACCTGCCCCGTCATGTAGTCAGGAAGGACGGCCACTGCTGGTTCTCAGGCTGCGGTCTGGCCCTAACACCATGCTACACACCACATGTATTTTATCATTTATTCCTGACAAAAACCTGGCTAGATGGAAAGTGCCTCATTTTGCAGAGCAAAAGAAAGCTTGGAAGTATTAGGTAACTTGCCCAGAGGCACAGCCAGCAAATGGCAGAGCCAGGACTTGAACCCACCTCTGTTTCCCTCTAAAGCCTGTGTGTGCTTAAAGTTCGTGGTTACGGTAACGGAAGTCCCATATTCAGTAAACATGGAGTGAGCACCTACTGTATGCCAGGCACCCTTCCATGGACAGTGTTATCACAGCAGCACATGAATAAGCACAAGAAAAGCTTGTCTTTGCAGAGATTTTGTTCCCGTCAAAGGAGCATGAAAAATGCCATATGAACCACAGACACGCTCTGTGTTGGTGGTGATAGTGCTATGAAGAGTGCAGCAGGGAAGGGGGCTGCCTGGGGGAAGTGGTTCAGGTATAAACAAGGGGTTCAGGGACCCCTGAGAGAAGAGGACGTGTGTGCAAGGCTCAGAGGTGAGGCATTGCACTGTGCACTGGATAGAACAGGCTGGAAGGAGAAATGGCTGTGCCCCAATTCAGACAGGGCCTGGAGTATGGAGGGACAGCCAACAGGTTACTGTGGCTAAATTGGGGGACAAGAAGGAATGATGTTAGGAGGGCACCCTATAGGGTTCACAAGGACATGGCATATGAGGCCAGTCAGCTGTTTTTCTGCCTTCGGCTTCCACTTTGAGGGACGTGGGAGGCCCCTGGGAAGTTTGCTGCAGAGAAATGCTTTGCTCTGACTGTGTTTTGAAAGACTCACTCTGGCATATTGGGAATTGACTCAAATAGGGCAAAGACAGGTAGAAATAGGGAGACCAGGTTGGAGGCTGTTGCAGATGTCTGCAAGACAGAACGATGGCCTGGGCCAGGGGGCTGGAGGGTGCTGAGAAGTGGGCATGTGGTTTGCAGGCAGAGCTGATAGAACCCACTGGCTGGTGGGATGTGGCCAGCAAGGCTGAGTTTACATCAGCGACAGGATTTATCTCAACAGCTTTTAAAATGTCCTTCATGCTCTCCTAGAAGGATGGCTAAAAGACCCCATTTAGAGAGCTAATTGGGTCTCTTAAATATTTTGATTGCACGTTTGACTGCATTTGGGGGAAGAAACAATCTTCCCACAAATGTGGGGACTGGCTAGGGTCTTGGTTGACAGTGCTCACGAATATCTGAAGTGTCTGTGACTACTGCTTCATCCTGGACTTGGGTCTGGGATGGTGACCAAGAAGATGCCGCTGAGGTCTAAGAATCCAAAGTGGCAGCTCTCTGAGAGGCGACAAGCCAGAAACCATACCAGGAGCAGCCAAGGTGGTGACGGTGCCTTCTGTGCCGGGAAGCCAGGAACCCGCTGTTCTGAGAAGGTGCCCGCGGAGGGGGCGTGCAGTTTTGGCAGTACAGGCCCACAGATGTCTGTGCATTTCCAAGCAGCAGGTGCAGGAAGGGCGTGTGGCTCAGAACAGGGAGGGCAGGACGGAGAAGCCTGGTCTGTCTGTTCCGCTGGCCAAGCTGCTGAGAGGGAGAGGTCTCTGAGGGGCTAACACCTTGCCGGGGGGCCACCATCCAGAGACCAGCGTCCCTAGGAAGTGTAGGGTTCTCCTTGGGTGCCTGAAATGGCATTTCCAAGCCAGATGGTCACTTCACCTCAAGTCATAGTGCAAGGTGCCTTGGACTTAAAGTCTGAAATCCTAATTTCTTTTTTTTTATAATTTTATTGAATCATAATTCTGTACATTGATGCAATCATAGGGCATGATTCATATACATTCAGAAATGTTTTGATCGTACTATTACAGATAGCCTTCATGGCATTTTCTTGATCACTATATAAAGACATTGATACTCTACATTTAATGTTCAGCATTTTGAATCACATTGCTTTTGCAGAAGTTCATTCTGAAGAAGAAAGAACAGAGATGCATTTATCAAGTGGTTAACCAATTACTTCTATTTTAAATTCCCAATGACCTCTGGGGGAAGGCATGTATCTTAATCTAAAGAACAGAGAGTGGGAAAGAACACTTTGAGAAATGCTCATAGCACTGGGCTCTTAGCTCTAGCACTTGCTTGATGTAGTGACACCTTAAAAGCATCCGAACATCTTGAGCTCTATCAGTTTCATCTGTAAAATGTATGTAATAACACATACCAACAGAGGTTAAAGATTAAATGACATACACATATACCAATCCAGCAAAGTGACTAATACTTAGTAAATAGTTATTAAAGTTATACTTATATTTTTAAAGTTCCTAATACTAGTTGACATTGATTTCTACCTTTCACTTCTCAATGAACTACTGCCATAATTTTACCACCTTTCATATTGGAGTTTTTATTCCTTTTGGAGTTCTAAGGATTATTTTACCTATGAAAATGCTATGTATTATTTAGGACACAGGCCAGGCTACTGTAATAAAAACATTGGCTTACATAAGAGAGAGCTTATTTATTCTCTTTCTCCTCTGCCAGCCCACAGTAGCAGATTTGGTGCCTTGATGGAATGGCCAGGGTCCTCTCATCTTGTGTCTGTGTTATCATAAAGTGTTACCTTCAAACAGTGGGTAATATGACCATTCACTTATCATACCAGTGAAAAATGGGAAAAGGAAATGTATTGGCATGTCCATTTCTTTTAAGGAGTACTTACATGTAATGTATGTACATAAACACACATGCTACTCCACACTGTTTTCAAGACCCTAGTCACAGGACACAGTTCATGGAAAGGAGTCTGGGAACTATGGTGTTTAGGTAGGAGGTAGCATGTTCAGCGAAAACATCTACTACTGTAGAGGAAGGGGAATTAACATGTGGTGTATGTGAGCAGTGGGGGTGGAGCTGAGTAATTAGAAATTTCTGCCATACTTTCTTTGTGGGGATGTGTGCTTCTAGATGGGATGCATTTGAACCCTGGAAAGGACTTTAAAAGTAATAACTTTAAAAAAATTGTTTTTCTTTCAGATTAATGTGAGGGTACAAATGTTTAGGTTACATTGTTTTCATTTTTAAGGTAAAGTTCAAGTTGTAGTTGAGCCTTTTGGGGGGGTGTTGCTGAACACCCTCACACTGTGCACATTAGGTGACATCCCACCAGTCTCCCACCCTCCTTGCCCTCCCCCTTTCTAGACTATACTTGGGTTTTTCCTTTTGTGAGGGTGAGTAGTTGTTTATATATTGGTGTGGGTGAGTTCATATATTGGTTTCACATTAGTATCGAGTACCTTGGATACTTTTTTCCCCATGCTTGAGAGACTTTACAAAGAAGAATATGTTTCAAATCCATACAGGTAAACACAAAAGATATAAAATCTCCATGTTTTCTTTTGGCTTACTAGTAATCCATGGCATACATATACCACAGTTTGTTAATCCGTTCATGGCTTGATGGGCACTCGGGTTTCTTCCATGCCTTGGCAATTGTGGAAGTATGGAAAATTCTCAAAGAACTATAAGTAATATCTTAAAGGTAATATAGTCTCATCCTTTTATGTCCTTAAATATCCTTCACACCAACACACAAAACCAACTGATCTCTGATAATCCATCACCAAACATCGTCATCCCAACTATGGTTTTGAGAAGTTTTAGATTTATATGCAGAAATATTCATGATAGTTAGCTATTCAACATTCAACTTATTTTTTAAAATTTTTTTGTTCACTTAATGCTTGTTGAGATCCTAGATGCTGAAGATACTAGAATGAACAATAGGCAAAAATCCCTGTCTTCACGCAATGTGCATTTCAGTGTGTTTTGTGTAGACCGTGATCAATATAAAAACATGGAAAAATAGAGGAGGGGAGATTGAATTTATGACCAGGGTGGTCAGAAAAGGCTTTGTTTTGAGAAGATGACACTGAACAAAAGTTTAAAGGGAGTAGGTGAGGAAACTGTGTACCGGTTTGCTTAGAAGAATTTTTTGGCAGACATAATAGCAAAACCAAATGCCCTGAGGCATGCGTGCTTGATATGGCACACAGCAAGGTCAGTGCAGCTACAGGGGAGCAAGGGAGGTCGAGGACAGTGAGAGATAAGGTCAAGGGAGTCATGGAAAGCTAGATCATATGGGGCGTCTGAACCACAGTAAAATCTTGGTGTTTGGGCAGAGTACAGCTTTGATCTGACATGTATGTTAAAATGATCTCTGTCTGCTCTGTTAAGTATAGACTGCAGGGGAATGCTGGTACAATTAGGAACACCAGTAAGAAAGCCACTGCAATAATGTGAGTCAGAGATAAGGGGGGTAGAAGGGAAGATGGTGAGAAGTGTGTGAATGTTGAACTTATTTTTAAAAATTGAGCATTTCATTTTCGCTGACAGATATTGGCAGTGATCAGCGTGGAAAGGGATGTGTATGTGGAAGACAATTAAGTGTTGAAGACTGAGTACTCGGTTACTGAAACATACAAAATAGGAAGAGGAGAAGAAACACCAGAAGGGACTAAAAAGTAGGAAGCATTCAGGTTAGAGTAAAATGAGGGCAATGGCGCCCTAGAAGCTGGGGGAAAAGTGTGTCTCAAGGAGAAAGGAATGGCCAGTGGTGCTGCTGACCAAGGAGGATGAAGACTAAGAGTGGATCATTGGATCATAAGCACCATGGCAGAAGCTAAGAGGAGTTTATGGAAATGGTGAAAGACAGTAGTAATTAGTGCCTGATCACACTGAGGGTCTCTAGGGCCAGTTCTCAAGCAGACTGAGACCTGTGATTCATCTATTGTTTCAGTACACGAATATAATAGAAAATATAGGGAATTCCCTTCACACCAGGATGCTTTAAAAAATCATGAAAAACAGTGCTTTGAGTGTTGTGTAATAAAGCATGGGAAAAGTCAAGTGTGAAAGACAATAAATTCCAAGCCAGCAAAGGCTGGTTCAAAAGCACTTGAAAAACTGTAGAGTTTGGTTAATGTGAGTGGTAGAACATATGTTCTAGTATGTTCCAATTTTCTGGTAATGGAATATTGAAAATTCTGATTAAAGAAACAGATGACCTATATAAATAAGTAAGTTTTTAAACGTGGGGGGAAAAAAACCTTTTTTGACCTGGATTTATTTTTGATGGGGAGTAGATGCCCTATACACTGTTTAAGTTTTGCTTCTCATTTGGGGGTGTATTCTCATACCTCCTGCCCTGGATTTTTTAGAGTATAATTTGTCAAACATTCATCACAATTATTTCTGCTATTTCTTTTAAAAAGATTATATTAACAATTACAGTTTTCTTTTTTCTTTTTATAAACGAAATATTAGGCGGGTAAAAATTTTTTTGTTATGCATACTTTGCATAATGCTTATGTTGGGGCTTTTAGAAGACTATTCCATCATCAGAATAGTATTCATTGTACCTCAGAGTTCAGTTTTTATCCCTCACCCTCTCCCACCATCCCCCTTTCTCGGTTTCCAATATCCTTCACATCTTTTTGTGTAGGCATGTGCTCATCATTTAGCTCTCAACTGTTAGAGAGTACATGTAGTATTTATTTTTTCATTCTTGAGATACTTTACTTAGGATAATGCTCTTTATTTCCACACAAGTTGCTGCACAAGACATTTCATTCCTTCTTATGGTTGATTACTTCTTCATTAGGGTGTGTGTGTGTATATATCTATATCTATATATATATATGGGGGCATTTACATACATAGTCACACACACACACACACATATATTTTATATATAATCCACACAGACATATATTTTCTTTACTTACTCATGAGTTGATGGGCAACTAAAGCTGATTTCACATATTCGCAATTGTGAATTGTGCTGCAACAAACCTTTGAGTGTCTTTTTGATAAAATGACTTCCTTTCCTTTGGCAAATCCCAGTAGCGGAATTGCTGGATAAAATAGTAGATCTACATTCATTTCTTTGGGGAATCACCATACTGTCTTCCAGATAGGTTGTACTAATTTGCAGCCTACTAATAGTTTATAACTGTTCTTTTCTCTCTGAATCCATACCAGCATCTATTGTTTTTTGACTTTAATAGTGGCCATTCTGACAGTGTTGTTATCTCTTTGTGGTTTTATTTGCATTTCTCTGATGATTAATGATGTTGAGCATTTATTCATTTGTTGGTCTTTTATTGTCTATCTTTCTTTGAAAGATTGGTCTTTCATTCACTTTGTAATGGAATAGTTTTTCTTTCATTTTTTTCCTAGATGATTTATTTGAGTTCTTTGATTTGGGTTATTTGGTTATAGGTAGGTGATTTTATTTCTGGGTTCTCTGTACTGTTCCATTAGTCAATGTCTCTACTTTTAAACAGTACATGCTGTTTTCCTTCCTATAGTCTTGCAATATAATTTAAAGTCAGGCAATGTGTTGCCTCTGGATTTGTTAAAAGATTACTTTGGCTATTCAGGCTTTTTTTTGGGTTCAAAATGGAATATAGAATTATTTTTTCTGAATCTTTGACATATAACAATGGTATTTTGATAAGAATTGCATTGAATCTGCAAATCGCTTTGGGCAATATGGATGTTTTAACAATGTTTACTCTACCAATCCATGAGCAGAAGATGTTTTCCCATTTGTTTATGTCATCTATAATTTTTTCATCGGTGTTTGTAGTTCTCCTTGCTTATGTCTTTCACCTCCATGTTTAAGTATATCCTAAGTATTTTATTTTTCTTTGTAGCTGTTGTAAATAGTAGTGAGTCCTTGATTTGACTCTCAGTGAGACTGTTATTAGACTATAGAAATGCTACTGATTTGTATACATTGATTTTGTAACCTAAGACTTTGCTGAATTTAGGAGTCTTTTAGTGGAGTCTTTGCGGTTTTCTAGATACAATATCATATTGTCAGCAAACAGAAAATGTCAACTTCTACATTTGGAATGAGATTGTTGGGGCATGCAGCCCAGAAATAGAAATTAACAAAAATTTCATGGGGAATCTTACTGCTAAGGTTTGAATACTTAGTACTTCTCATCCTCTCGCACCTCAATCCCTATGCGTAATCCTCACCTCCAAGGTTATAGTTTTAGGAGGTAGAGCCACTGGCAGGTGATCATGACATGGGGGCAGAGACTTCATGAATGGAATTAGCTCCTTTATGAAAAATACCACAAAGAGACTCCTCTCTCATCTTCCTCAATAAGGACACATAAAGAAGGTGCCATCCATGAGTTAGAAAGTGGCCCTGACTGGACACATCTAGCTTTTCCAGACACATGGTGTCCTTTATCCCCATCAAATTAACACATAAAATTAACCATAAGGCTAATGTACATTAAAATTTGAGTTACACTCTCTTAGAACTCTATGGAAAATGCGTAATTCATTTTGCACAAGTAGCTTCTCCGTATTTGAACACAGTTCTGCTAAATCCTTCTTCCTTATCCTATAGCAGCTGAATCTTTACTCTCCCTGGACAAATAGCCATAGTCCCTTTCACCTTAGATGAAATGGTCTTACATCCATGTTTCCAAAGAAACTTACAGACTTTAATATTATTTGCAGTAACATGAGAATACATAGATCTTTAGTCCTACCCTTGTCATTCTCCAACTAATGAGTTTATTTATTTTATTAGTATTTCAAACTTATCCATTATTTTTCTGATTTTTGTGAGTAGCTCATATTTTAATTATATGACTATAATTAACCCAAACAGACAATAATACTCATAATTTTATATACATTTATAATATTTGTTTGGAGGATACTTAGAGATGTAAAAATAGACCTGCCATTCGATCCTACAATTCCTCTACTAGGTATATATCCAGAAGACCAAAAATCACATCATAACAAAGATATTTGTACCAGAATGTTTATTGCAGCCCAATTCATAATTGCTAAGTCATGAAAGAAGCCCAAGTGCCCATTGACCCACAAATGGATTAATAAATTTTGGTATATGTATACCATGGAATATTGTGCAGCCTTAAAGAAAGATGGAGACTTTACCTCTTTCATATTTACATGGATGAAGCTGGAACATATTCTTTTTAGCAAAGTATCTCAAGAATGGAAGAAAAGGTATCCAATGTACTTAGCCCTACTATAAACTAATTGGTCGCTTTCATATGAAAGTTATAACCCAATTATAGCATAAGAATATGGGGAAAGGGGAGAGGGGAATCCGGATGGCTAGAGGGAGGGTAATTGGTGGGACTACACGTATGGTACATCTTAGAAGGGTACAGGTGACATTTACTAAATGCAGAATATAAATGTCTTAACACAATAACTAAGAAAATGCCATGAATGCTATGTTAACCAGTTTGATGAAAATATTTCAATTGTATATAAAACGAGCACATTGTACCCCATGATTACATTAATGTACACAGCTATGATTTAATAAAAAATTAATATTATAGATCTTTTATTGAATATATTTTAATCAAAATACAGTATGATTTATATCTGTTTCATTTATAAGGGAACTGGGGAGAATGTTGCCATAATCTTTCTCATCATCACACTCACTCCCTTCTAAGTGTTTACATGCTTTACAAATTGAGCATTTACAAGCCTAGGTAATTTAAATGTTTTTTTTTACTCTTTATTGGTAAAAATGTTAGGGATTATATCTATGTGGCAATTTTGTTACTATATTTTTCTCACACTTTAACAAAACTTGGCCCTCAATGGTTTCCTTTAGCTGAGTTAGAAATTAATATACCTGCAAATGTTACTAAGCCACTTGAAGTCTGCTTTTCCTTTTTCAAGGGCAGATTACTTTTAAGTAAAATGTATATGGCTCATAATATCCACTAGGTGTTGTAATGGAATGCAACTTCATGATGCCGAAAACTGGAACATTATATGTACTTTTTTTGGTTTGTTTTCTAGGTGGAGATGGCATATTTAGTAAATAAAAAATTGACATACGATAACTTGAAATATGATTGAATTATACTATTGTTCTATTTATTTCATTTTTTAATCCAAAAGGGCTGTATATTAATTTTAGAAAATAATTAAATTTCCCAGAGAGATATCTAGCACATCTCTTCCAAGCAGATCTTTTCTTTTCTACAGGGTCCTTCCCTCTAGGTATTTGTTTTTAAGTTTTTCATGTAATATTTTAGTTACCTTTTACATGTGCACTCTCTTCTTGTGTATTTGTTCCTGAAACATGGTTCTGTGTTCCACCCAAATGCTACCTAGCTTAAAGTGGATCAAAGATATGTATGCTTGGCCTACGGTGGTGTTTTTATAATTCTATTCTTAGTACGGGGCAGAATCATAGACTTGTAAAAAGTTAAAAGCTAGAAGAAACAGAATCTGAAGTCGTGGTGCCTTATTTTACAACCAAGGTTTGTTATTTTTATTATGAAAGTTCCAGAAATTCTCTCCCTTCTATTTTTTAAAATTAGCTATAAAATAGAATTATACTATTTCATGAGATTTTTGCCTGATTCATAAGATAATGTACTTTTAAAAGCCTACCCTAATCCTCAGTATTACTTGAAAAATCACTATAAACTTTTTTTTGTCTTCAAGTATCATTAACCAGTATGTAAGTATCACATACATATTTCACATATGTCTCTATTGACTATATATCTCTATTTCTCTGAGATAGATCTATCTTTCTATCACACGTACCTATGTGTGTGTATATAATATATATATATATATATGTTCCATATACAAAAAAGTTAAATTTTGGTTTTGGTCATAGATACTGACTTTTTGTTCCAATAATAAATTTCTCTTAAGAGTGAGCTTCAACTATGGAAAAAACCAGCTTTATGGTCCACTATGAAAAATGCTTTAAATTGGCAATGAAAACTGTGTGAAATCTGACAGCCGTACCCCCAAATGAATTTAGGCAGACTTTTAAAATTGGACTTAGCACTCTTGAGTGCACACTCATTTAACTAGGTTCCAAAATAGTTGATGCTTTTATCCTATCTTACCAACATAGCTCAATTCAGTATAAACTACCCAGCCTTGCATAGTTTTGACCCAAATTCATATATAGGTTCAGTGTTGCTTTAAAATTAGCCCTTGGTTTTACCGTAAGTTCACAAACTTGTAGAACAAAAATTAAATTCATGAAATTGGCTTCAGCTTCTACTTGGAAGCCAAACCCACATTTATGTAATTTCTCTACTTTCCTAGAAGTATTCTTTCCTACTGACTTGCTGGAATTTTTCAGAAGGTAATATAATTTGGCTCTTAAAAACTGAGAAATTGCTAATGCAAAGAAAAAATGGGCCCTGTCTGGAAATAATACATTCCAGTTCTAGTTTCAGAACTTCTAATGGACCTCTGATTTTAAAGAACTGACCCATTCGAGAATGGCCAACAGCAACATTAACAACATTAAACAAAAGTCAGCCTGGGAAGGTCTGAATGTTGGAAGGTGCTCTGCTCTTGTATTTCCATTAAAGGTAGTAAGATTGTTATGATAATGTAAGCTAACTAGTGTGCATTGATTAAATTATATTTTCCTCACATTCATAAAAAGTTGCTGTTGCACATTAAACACTGTAAATAAATGTGTTTATAAAATTTTGTGAAATGTAAAGCTATTCTGTAGAGGCAAAAATGGACCCTTGTAATTTGTTACTGAAGTTCTATAAAAGCCATACCTCGAAGAACTTGTGTTAGATACTAATTGGGGTACAATCAAGCATGCTCTGGAGGAGCAAAATCTCTAAAAGGATAAATAATCTATATTATGAAACAGTTATTGGGGTTCTTTTTGCTTCTTTCTCGGCCTAATGGTAGCAAGTGAGACTTCTTTGGCCACTGTTGGTGCTTAGGGCTGAAGAAGTGGCTAAAATTTCTGGGAAAAGGTAGATTATTAGAATGTGTGTACAAGTCTCTGACAACTTTTTAATACATTACTCGGGTGTGTGACTCATGGATGCATTCTGGTCACACCAATGTTAAATTTAGTGATTTAGTCATAATAGAAAAGACAGATAGGTATATTATATTTTGAAAGATTGAGAAGGAGACCCATACTATCTGAACCTTAAATGAAGGACACCAGGTTACAAAATAAAGTGTTTTCACATCTGGTTCCCACGTTTTCTCACATGAAAATTCCTTTGAATTCTCTCTCAGCTGATAGTGATATAAAGGGCTTTTGTGTATGTTAGTGTCTACACAACAGTCCCAATCAACACGAAATAGAAAATCATAATCGCATAAATAGTATTGCTTTCACAGTACCTACCTCAAAAAGAGTACTTTCACAGTGCATTTTCTTATTTATTATATATTTAAATTATAAAGTTAATACATGCTGATGTGAAAAGCACTAAAATGGAACAGGTGCACTTGACATTCTCATTCCCTCTACTCCAATTTCTCCAGTATACAAAAACTTTGCAAATTGTTTTGGACTCTTCTGTCTCTATGCTAATGCAAATAAATAAACTAATTCAAAACATGTAGAGGATTGTTTTTATTTTCTTTTTATAAAAATGTAGTTATGCATCATACTTAATGTTGCAATTTGCTTTTTAATAAATAATATATACATCATGGTTATTCTTCATTCTTTCTGTAAATAAATGTTTCATACTGTAGTCAACCTGCTCCTATTAAGAGACATTTATGTCGTCTCTCGCTCTCTTTTTCTATTATTTCCCTCCAGCACATTTTTTTAAATAATTTTATTGACTCATAATTGTGTACATTGGTGCAATCATAGGGCATGGTGTGTTTCATATACATTCAGAAATATTTTGATCGTATTGTTACAGATAGCCTTCATGGCATTTTCTTGATCACTATATAAAGACATTGATACTCTACCTTTAATAAGTTTCACCAGTACCCTGCTAAGATGCACTGTAGGTGTGTTCCCACTAATTGCCCTCCCTCCACCCATCCTCC
>CAUYON010203176.1:0-11407 GCA_963573935.1 Arctocebus calabarensis | reverse complement strand
AGATGAAAAAGCTGATAGAACAGAACAAGTTCACAGAATTTCTGCCCTGTGGAGGAGATGCTGGGCTGCTAATAGTCCTGACTTAATCTGCGAGCTTCAGCCCTTTGTCTCTGCTGTCATCCCCTGAGGGCCAGGTGTGGCCAAAATTTAGCAAAGCCAGCTGGCCAGTCACTTTTCGGCTTACTCTCTCACCGCTCCCAAGCCAGGAGAACGGCACAGACCAGCGGTAACCCACGCCCTGTCCACACCCCTCGAGAAAGTGTTCAAGAATCTGGACTCCGTGGGGGAGAGAACTCCAAACCTTAGGGTGAGAGTGGAGGGGAGTGCCGGGAGTTCCAACTTGCAGGTAGAGAATATATACAGTTTTATACAGCTTTATGCCTGGCAGGAGAGTGCCGTGGCACAGGAGAAGGAGGTTCAGTTTTTAGAGGGTCTCTCCCCTTGAGTAGAGTGGGAGGACATCTGAACTCTGCTCGCTTGTTTGTATGTATGTATGGCGTATACTGCGAGCTGTTCTCCTGGGGGAGGGGACTCCCGTCCGCTTGGTGATGTGCTCTGTACCTTTTATTTGTATCCTTAGGGTCACAGGTTGCTCTAGCAGGGTTGATGTGTGTTCCTCGACCTTGTCTCTTGGCTCAGCTCCAAACCGTTGGCTTTCTTGCTAAATTTCTGTCCTTTAACTCTCCTTCTGGACAGAAGCATCTGCAGAAAGCTGGCTACAGACCGCTATCTTGGCCCCTCCCCCTATTAGAATATTCTTAATTGACTTTATTTTTATCTTTTATACTTTCTTATAATTTCAGATTACTAGGTTGAGTCCTGTCATTTCAATTTGAAGAAATTCCCTTTAGCATGTCTTATAAGGCAGTTCTAGAGGTAATTAACTTCCTCAGCTCTGGTTTGTGTGGGACAGTATCTATCTTTCATTTCTGAAATATAGAATTAATGAGTATAGTATTTGTGGTTGGCTGTTTTACTTTCAGCACTTTGAAAATATTATCTCACGCTCTCTGAACCTGCAAGTTTCTGCTGAGAAATCTGCTAACAGCCTTATGGAGGTTCCCTTCTGTATGAGTCAGTTTTCTCTTGCTGGCTGCTTTCAAAATTCTGGTTTTGCATTGCTAATTCATTTTAACATGTCTCAGTAAATATTTCTTGAGTTGCTCTACTTTGGGATTCTTTAAGCTTCATAAGCATGGATATATATATCCCTCCCAAGGTTCGAGAGGTATTAGGCCATTATTTCTTTAAATAAGCTTTCCGGTTTTTTCCTCTGTCTTCTTAGATTTCCAGAATGTGTACATTGGTTTGCTTGATGGTATCTTATAAATTTCACAGGCTTTATTCACTCTGTTTCATTCTTTTTTCTTTTTGTTGAGAAAAGGTCTTGTTCTGTCTCCTGGGGTAGAGTGCAGTAGCGTCATCAAAATTCACTGCAACCTCAAACTCCTGGGCTTGAGTGATTGTCCTGCTTCAGTCTCTCATGCAGCTGGGACTACAGGTACATCCTGTCACTCACAGCTAATTTTTCTACTCTTTTATAGGGTTGGGGTATCACCATTGTTCAGGATGCCCTTGAACTCCTGGTTTCAAGTGATTCTCCTGCCTTGGGTTCCCAAAGTGCTAAAATTACAGGTGTGAGCCACCATGTCCAGCTTTCTTTTTTCTCTTTTCTCCTTTGACTGAATAATTTTAAATAATTTGGCTTGGAAGTTATAGATTCTGTCTTCTACTTGATTGAGTCTGCTATTGAAGTTCTCCCTTTCACTTTTATTTCATTCATCATATTCTTAAGCACCAGAACTTCTATTTGATTCTTTTAAATAATTTTTATCTCTTTTTTGAAATTCTTTTGTTTGTATATTGATTTCCTAATTTGGTTTAGTCCTTTATTTGTGTTCTCTTGTAGGTTGGTGAGTTCCTTAAAACAATTATTTTGAATTCTTTCTCAGACAATTATGAGATCTCCATTTCTGTGGGGTCAATTACTGGAAAGTATCATGTTCTTTTGGTGATCTTATTTCTTGTACTTTTCACATTCCTTGAAGTCTTACACTGCTGTCTTCTTTGAAGAAGTGATTTACAGACTGGATTTGGGAGAGAAAGACCTTCACCACTCAGCCTAGCTAGAAACTTAGGTGGTCTCTCAGAGTTTTATTTACAAAAAGTTTTAAGAGACAATCTCACTCTGTCACCTGGGCTGAAGTTCAGTGGCACAATCATGGCTGACTGCAGCCCTGGACTCTTAGGTTCAAGCAGTCCTCCCACCTGAGCCACCCAAAGTGCTAGGATACTAGGATTAAGTGTGAACCACCACACACAGCCTCTCAGAACTATTCCATTCTACTTTTCTTAATTTATCTTGAGGGGGTAAGTTTTAAGATTGCTTGCCATCCCTAATAAAAGGATGGGTGCTGATAAATGTCCTGTTTATTTTTCTCAGGACAGTGCTTAAAAGCATTCATGGTTAAGAACCTTATCCCAGAAGAGTTGAGCCAGCCATCTGTGTATGCTTGGGTCTGATCTGCAGAGGCTTAAGTTTGCTGTCTGTAGGAGTGTGCTCAGGGTGGCAGCTATAGAAGGGAGGGGCATGTGAAATGCATGATGAGTACATGAGCTAGATGGGGTGATGTGTTCTACTAGGTTCATGAAATAGACTTGCTGGTGGAGTCAGTGAGGTGGTTAATGAAAAGCACAGCTCTTTGTTGATTTATGTGTCCCAGTTGCTTTGAGCTCTTCTTCTATCTGCCCCCAGACTGTTCGGCTATGCCAATTCTTTTGGTGTTCTGGATGGAGTGAGAAAGAAATGGGCCTCTTGGGAAACATCCCACATGGTTGAGGAATCCAGGCACTCACTATACTTTCACTTTTCCCTGTGGGAGAAACTGCTAGGCAAGAGGTTCTCTTGGCACTGAGCTGTGTCACCTTGAGGTTATGGTGACATGAGTAAAGTAAAACTGTCCTTTTGCTCTTTTCAATGCATCTATTTTCAGTTTTTGTTCCAGTGGAGTGCTGGGACCTCCCTGCTAGACTTCCAAGCTCTCACAAATGTACTCTTATCTGTGGGTGTTTGGCAAAATCAGTATTTCTGTGGGAGGATGAGTGCTGAAAACTCCTATTCTGCCATCTTGCTGATGTTACCCCCACCTCTCTTTTAAAGACATTTATCAAGAGCCATTTTAAGTTCAAAGCAAAATAGAGTGAATGGTACAGGGAATTACCATACACCCCATGCCTCCACATATGCACATACTCCACCATTATGAACATCTCCCAGTAGAGTAGTTTGTCTCTTATACTTGATGAACTTACATTAACACAACATTATCACCCAAAGTCCATAGTTCACATCAGGGTTCACTCCTGGTGTTATATATTCTATGGTTTTAGACATGTATTCTTCATTATAGTATTATTCAATTTTCACTTCCCTAAAAATCCTCTGTGCTCTGCCTAAGCATCCGTCTCTCACTTCTAATCTCTGGTAACCACTGATCCTTTTATGGTTTCCATGGTATTGCTTTTTTCAGAATGTCAGCTAGTTGGAATAATGCAGTATATAGTTTTTTCTAGTTCTTTCACTTAGTAATATGTATTTTAAGTGCCTTCATATCCTTTCATAGCTTGATACTTCATTTTTAAAACAGTGGATGATATTCCATTGATTGCACATAATAGTTTTGTTTATCCATTTACTCATTGAAGGCGTTCTTAGTTGCTTCCAAATTTTTACAACTATGCATAAAGTTTCTATAAACCTCTATGTGTTGATTTTTGGGTGGGCACAAGTTTACAACTTATGTTTTGTTTTGTCAGAAAACTCCCAACTGTCTTTCAAAGTGGCTGTACCATTTTGCATTCTCACCAGCAAGGATGAAAATTCTTGTTGTCTCACATTTTTTACACCATTTGGTGTTGGCAGTGTTTTAGATTTTGGGCATTCTAATAGATTAGTGTCTCATTGTCATTTTAGTTTGCATTTCCTTGATTACATAAGGTGTGAACATCTTTCTATATGCTTATTTGCCATCATTTTAAAATTGTGTTGTCTTCTTACTGTTTCACTTTAGAGTTCTTTGTATGCTTTAATAGCAGCCCTTTATGTTATGTTATTCTTGTTATTCATCAAGTACAAGAGATATGATATGATTTTTACAAATATATTCTGCTAGTCTGTAACTTGTTTTTTCATTCTCTAGACAGTGTCTTTCACAGAGAAGAAAATTTTTAAATTTTTTAAATTCTCTCATTCATAGATTGTGCCTAATATGGTTATGTAATTTTGCATTTTATATTTAGGCCTGTGATCCATTTTTAGTTTTTTTTTTTTTTTTTGAGACAGAATTTCAGTATGTTGCCTGTAGTACAGTCCCATGGCCTCACAGCTCACAGCAACCTCAAACTCTTGGGCTTGAGCGATTCTCTTGCCTCAGCCTCCCAAGTAGCTGGGACTACAGGCACCCACCACATTTCCTAGATATGTTTTGGTTGCAGTTGTCATTGTTGTTTGGCAGCTCCAGTGTATGTGGCTGACGCTCTAGTCGCTGAGCTAAGACGCCAAGCCCATTTTGAGTTTTGAGTTAATTTTTTTGAATGATGTAAGTAAGGTGTATCTAGATTTTTTTTTTCACATTCACATGTCCAGTCATTGTTCCAGCATCATTTGTTGGAAGATTAATATTTTTCTCTTTGCATTGTCTGTACTCCTTTGTGAAAGATTAGTTGCCTATATTTATGTGGGTCTATTTCTGGGCTTTCTATTCTGAAAGCCCATTGATCTACTTCTTTTCTTTTGGACCAATACCACATTGTCTTGATTTTGATAGCTTTATAGTAAGTATTACAGTCAGGTAGTATCAGTCCTCCAACTTTATTATTCTTCTTCAATGTTGTCTTGGCCATGCTGGGTCTTTTGCCTCTCCATGTAAACTGTAAGATAAGTTTGTCAAAATTCAAAAAATAATGTAATTGAGTTGGAAAGAACTGATATCTTGATAACACTAAGTCTTCCTAACGTTAAACACAAAATGAATCTCCATTAATTTAGTTACTATTTTATTTTTTATCAGAGTATTGTAGTTTTCCTCCTATTGATCTTATACATATTTCACTATGCTTATACCCAAATAAATTATTTTAGGGGGTGCTATAAAAACCCTGTTGTGTTTTTAGTTTCAAATTCTGCTGTCTATGCTAGGAAAGCAATTGATTTTTAAAATATTAACCTTGCTATATTCAGTTATTAATTCTAAGAGTGTCTTTTTTTGTCACTTCTTTCTAACTTTCTACATAGACTTTTTATCATGCCATAAAAAAAAAGATAATTTTACTTCTGCCTCACCAATAAATATGCCTTTTCTTATTTTATTGCATTAGGTAGGATTTCCAGTATGATTTTGAAAAGAATTGGCATATCAATAATCATTTTGAACTCATCTTGCTCCTGATCTTGGTGGGAAAGTTTCTAGTGTCTTACCATTTGTTATGATATTACCTGTAAGGTGTTTTCTAGATAGCATTTATCAAACTAAGGAAGTTCCTTCTATCCCTAGTTTACTATGAATGTTTATCATATATAGGTGCTGAGTTTTGTCAAATTCTTTTTCTGCATCTACTGATATAAACTGGTGATTTTTCATCTTTAGCCAGATGATGTGATAGATTACATTAACTGATTTTTCAAATATTAAGCTAGATTTGCATACCTGGTTTAAATTCCAGTTGGTTGTGATGCATAATTGTATTTATACATTATTGAATTCCATTGGCTACTTTTTGTGGAGAATTTTTGCATCTATTTTCATGAAGGTATTTTTAACCATTTCTCCTCCTCCTCTTTATTTTGCAGATATGTTACCACTAAAATTTAGATGGAAATTTTGTTCCAAATTAATGAGAGGTTCTTTTTGTTCACAAATGGACAAAGACAAAATCAAAACAATGTATACCCCCCACCCAAAGCATGACTGGAGTAGTTAAAAAGGTCTTCATTGATTGTTATTTTGTCTATATGCCTTACCTTAAAAAGTTCCTTCTTATGGTTTTAAATGGTTTTCAGAAATATTTTTTAATGTATTTATTTACACTTCAACTTTTTCTATTGTTCTTTCTTTTTAATGTTCCAGGATTTTTTTTTCCTCACCAGCATATGGCGCTGGTGCCCTACTCCTTTGAGCCACAGGCACCACTCCTAGAAATATTTTCATTTATTTTTTATTTCAGATTAGTATGAGTACAAATGATTAAGGTTACATTTTTTTTTTTTTTCATTTCTTGGGTAAAGTTGTAGTTTAGCCTTCCAACCAGGGGTTGTGCTGTATTTCCTTATATGTGCTGTACACCTTAGGTGGGAATTTATCAATCACACTCCTTCCTCTTCTCTCCCTTTTCTGCCTCCCCCATTGCACATTTGAATTTGTGTTTTTCCTCTCATGTGGGTATGCATTGATTTCATATTAGTATTGGTACATTAGATACTTGCTTTTTCATTCTTGTGATACTTTACCAAGAAGAATGTGCTTCTACTCTACCCAGGTAAATACAAAAGACATAAAGTCTCCATCTTTTTTATGGCTCAATTGTATTCCATGGTATACATATATCACAGTTCATTAACCCATTCCTGGGTTGATGGGCACTTTGGTTGATCCCATCTCTTGGCAATTGTGAATTGAGCTGCATGAAACATTCTAGTGCAAATGTTCTAATGGGTAAAATGATTTTTTTTCTACTAGGTAGATACCTAGTAATGAGATTTCAGGATCAAATGGAAGGTTTACTTTTATCTCTGAGAATTCTCTGTACTTCTTTCCATAGAGACTATATTAGTTTGAAATCCCACCAACAGTATGAAAGTGTTCCCTTCTCTCCACATCCAAGCCAGCATCTGTGGCTTTGGAATTTTGTGATGTGGACTATTCTTACTGGGGTTAGGTGATATCTTAGCGTGGTTTTGATTTGCATTTCTCTAATGAACTTTTTTTTTCATATTTGTTGGCCATTCATCTGTCTTCTTCAGAGAAGGTGGTTCTGTTCAAGTATCTTGTCCTCTTATAAATGGGGTTGTTTTCTCTTTTCTTGTGATTAGTTTGAGTTCTCTGTAGATTCAACTGTTTGTAAGATTCATAGCATGCAAATATATTCTCTCATTTTGAAAGCTGTCTGTTTGCTTTAGTCATTGTACCCTTACCTGTTCAAAAGCTTTTTATATTGATCATGTCTCATTCATTTATTTTTAATGTTGTTGCAATTGCCAAGGGGTTCTTCTTCATAAAATATTTTCCCATGCCATTTTTGTCAGGAGTTTTCCCACACATTCTTTTAGAATTTTTATCATTTCATGTATTAAATGTAAATGTTTTAACCAACAAGAGTAAATTTTTTAAAGTAATTTCTTCAAGATTTGACTCTGATGCCTTGAATGGACAAATACTGGAATCACACCACCTCCCTAAACTTAACTAGAAAGAACTAGAAATTTTGAACAGACCAATATCAAGCACCAAAATTACCACAACAATAATAAAACTTCCAATAAAGAAAAGTTCTGGACTGGATGATTTTACAACAGCATGCTACCAAACCTTCAAAGAGGAGCTCGTACACGTTTGTAGAATCTGTTCCAAATCATGGAGAAGGAAGGAATCCTCCCCAACACATTCTATAAAGCAAATATCACCCTGATAAAACCAGGAAAGGACCCACAAAAAAGAAAACTACAGCTCAATATCTTTAATGTATGGTGGTGTGAAAATGTTTAATAAAATCCTAGCATACAGCTACACATTAAAAAAAATTATACATCATGATCAGGTGAGCTTTATCCTAGGGATCCAAGGTTGGTTCCACATACATAAGTCCATAAATGTAATTCACCATATAAGTAGAAGCAAAAACAAATACCATATAATTCCCTGAACAGATGCAGAAAAAGCACTCAACAAAATTCAGCATTGCCCTCAAAAACACTTAAAAAAATAGGCATAGATGGGAAATTTCTTAAACTGATAGAGATCTTTAATAACAAATCCCCACTCAATATCATACTGAATGGAGTACAACTGAAAGCATTTCCACTTAGAACTAGAGCCAGACAAAGATGTCCACTATTACCACTGCTATTCAACATAGTGCTGGAAGTTCTAGCCAATGTAATCAGGCAAGAGAAGGATATTAAGGGCATTTAAATGGGGAAAAAGGAGGTAAAACTCTTGTTCTTTGCTCATAATATGATATAATTGTATACTTAGAAAACCCCAGGGACTCAACTATAGGCTCCTGGAAGTAATGATGAAGAAATACAGTAAAGTCTCAGGATACAAAATCAATGTCCACATATTAGTAGACTTATACACAAATAACAGCTAAGCTGAGAATTAAATCGTAGACACAATACCCTTCACTATAGCTTCAAAGAAAATAAAATACCTGGGAATATATCTAACAAAGGATATGAAGGATCTCTACATAGAGAACTATGTAACTCTGAGAAAATAAATAGCAGAAGATGTTACCAAATGGAAGAACATACAATGCTCATGGCTGGGAACAATCAACAATGTTAAAATGGTCATACTACCTAAAGTGATCATGAAGGTATTAGTTGGTGGTTTTCTTTTCTTGTAATGCTTTGCCTGGTTTTGGTGTTAATATCATGCTCACAGAATGAGTTAGAAAGTGCTCCCTCTGCTTCTACTTTCTGAAAGCGATTGGAGAGGATTGGTATAACTTCTTCCTTGAATGTCTGGTAGAATTTGCCAGTAAATCCATCTTGATCTTATGCTTCCTCCTTTGGAAGCTTGTTAATTATTGATTCAATTTCTTTACTAGAAAAAGGCCTATTCATACTGTCTATTTCTTCTTGTGTGAGTTTTGTCAGATTGTGTCTTTTAAGGAATTGGTTCATTTTATCTAGGTTATCAAGTTTGGGGAATAGAGTTGTTTATAGAATTCCTTTATTATTCTTTTAATGACCCTGGTATCTATTGTGATGTTCCGTCCTTAATTTCTGAGAATAGTAATTTGTGTTCTCTGTGTTTTTTTCAAAGCTAGAGGCTTACTGATCGATTTCTCCTTTAGTTCTATCAGTTTTTGCCTCATATAGTTTGATGCTCTGTTGTTAGTTGTATGCACATTAAGGATTTTTATGTGCTCTTGAAGAGTTGGCTTCTTTATCATTATGTGTTGTCTCTCTTTATCCATGATATATTTCCAACATTTGAGGTCTGCTGTTTGAAATCAATACTTCTACTCTCTTTTGATTAGTGTATCTTTCTCTGTGCAATTACTTTTAATCTATATATGTCTTTATATTTAAAATGGGTTTCTTGTAGACAACATGTAGTTGGGCCTTATTTCTTGGCCCATTCTGAAAACTTCTATTTTTTTTTTTTTTTTGAGACAGAGTCTCATTCTTTTGCCCTGGGTAGAGTGTCATGGTATTGTCATAGCAAACAGTAACTTCAAACTCCTGGCTTCCAGCCATCAGTCTGCCTCATCCTTCCTAGTAGCTGGGATTAGAGGTATTTGCCACAATGCTTAGCTAGTTTTTCTATTTTTAGTAGAAGTGGGGTCTCACATTTGCTCAGGCTGGTCTCAAACTCTTGAGTTCAGGTGATGCACCTTCCTCAGCCTCTCAGAGTGTTAGGATTATAGGTGTGAGCCACAGGGCTCAGCCAACCTCTCGTTTAATTAGTGCATTTAGATCACTGGTATTCATAGTGACTATTGATATACTTGGGTTAATAGCTATCACATTTGTTACTATTTTCTATTCGTCTCCCTTGTTATTTGTTCCTCTTTTAGTTTTCTACTCTTTTTATGACTTTTATGGTTTCAATTGAAAATTTTATTTATTTATTTTTTGAAACAGAGTCTCAGTCTATTGTCTCAGTCTAGAGTTCAAATTTATGGGCTCAAGCGACCCTCTTGCCTCAGCCTCCCAAGTCGCTGGGAGTTCAGGCCTGCACCACAATGCCTGACTAATTTTCCTGTTTTTGTTTTTAGTAGAGATGGGGTCTCACTCTTCCTCAGGCTGGTCTTGAATTCCTAAGCTCATGCAATCCACATGCTTCAGCCTCTCGAAGAGCTAGGATTATAGGCATGAGCCACTGTGTCCAGCCTACTTGAGCCTTTTAAATGATTCTATGATTTTTCCTTTCTTAGAATGTCAGTTATGCCTTTTTTCCACGTTTTTAGGTGGTTTCCCTAGAGCTTTCAATATACATTTAATCCAAGTCTTTTTGCAACTCACGCTATACCACTTCATGGGCAGTATGAGCACCTTTTGGTAAAAGAAATCCCAATTCCTTCCTCCCATCCCTTGTATCATTACTGTCATTCATTTCACTTATAGACAAGCATATATAAGTATATGTATGATATATAAATAAACATACATAATTAAATATACTGTTGCTTTACTATTTTGAAAAAACTGTTATCTATTAGCTCAATTAAAAATAAGAAATTTGGGGAGGAGCCAAGATGGCGATCTGTAGCCAGCTTTCCGCAGAGGTTCCCATCCAGAAGGAGAGTTAAAGGACAGAAACTCAGCAAGAAAACCGATTGTTTGGATCTGAGCCAAAAGAAAAGGTCAAAGAGCGCATATCAACCCTGCTGGGGCGACCTGAGACTCTGAGGACACAAACAAAAAGGTACAGAGCAAACAAAAAAGTACATCACCAAGTCCCCTCCCCCATGAGAGAGGTTCGCAATATACTCCATACCTCCACACAAACAAGGGAGCAGAGTTCGGATGTCCTCCCACTCTACCCCACAGGAGAGACCCTCTGAAAACCAGACCTCCATCCCCTACTAGGGTGCAGCGGCACTCTCCAGCCAGACATAAAACTGTATATACTCTCTACCTGCAAGTTGGAGTTTCTGGTGTTCTCCTCACTCTCACTCCGAGGTCTGGAGGCCTGTTCCCCACAGAGTCCAGATTCTTGGAGACTTTCTTGAGGGGTGTGGACAGGCGCAAACTGTTGTTAAACTGTGCTGGACTTCTGGCTCAGAGTGGTGAGAGGGGAGTGAGCCAAGAGACCTGGCTGGTGGGAAAGTCTCCTGAGGCACTAAACGGCAGCCAGCTCCAGCCACCAGCTCTTGGAACAGTAGCAGGAGAGCTGCACCCCTGGGGATGTTTTGAGGAGACACTCCCAGTCTTCTGGGCAGCCAGGGGAGGCGGGTGGCTTTTCCAGTGCTGGCAGAACGGACGGCAACCAAGGCACTTGAAGGATTTGCCTGAGGCGGTACCAGCCAGGACACAGCGCAGGGAGGGGCTGCTTTGCTTAACCTGGCCCTCAGGGGATGAAAGCTGAGACAAAGGGCTGGAACTCACAGACTGAGTAAAACCCATTTGCAGCCCCAGTCTGATCAGGGAAAATAGCCTTGACAGAAATAAATTCTG
>CAUYON010203174.1:0-12258 GCA_963573935.1 Arctocebus calabarensis | reverse complement strand
TTCCTTCCTTCCTTCCTTCCTTCCTTCCTTCCTTCCTTCCTTCCTTCCTTCCTTCCTTCCTTCCTTTCCTTCCTTCCTTTCCTTCCTTCCTTCCTTTCTTTCTTTGTTTTTTTCTTTTTCTTCTGTTTTTGTCCGGGGCTGGGTTTGAACCCGCCACCTCCAGCATATGAGGCTGGTGCCCTACTCCTTTGAGCCACAGGCGCCACCCTGCAAGAGGAGTTTTTATGGCTAGTGGGGAGGGCGGTAAAGAATACACTGTTAGTATGTTGGGTTTTACGGGATTACAAGACATTCCAGGGGAACACTTGACTCTAAGATCTCCCTGGAGGAGAGGCCTGGGTTAGAGATCGAGAACCAGAAGTCATCAGGAACGTGGCAGCCTAATGGAATAAGGTGAAGAGAGAATAGGAAGGAGAGGAGGACGTGTAGGGAGTTACCAACATTGAAGGGCTGGGCAGAGGAGGTGGAGGAGCAATGGGAGAGAGACAGACAGAGAGGCTATGGGAAAGGAGTATCACCAAAGTTGAGGAAGGAGAAAAGTGTCAAGAAAGAGAGTAGCTAAGTGTTGCAGAAAATTCTGATGAGATAAGATATGCACAATGTCCTTTTGGTTTAACAATCAAAAACTTGAGGCTTATCTGAAGGCAGTGAGTTAAGTTCAATTCATTGTTCACAGTCTGTTATAGATCAAACTCTTTATTCTATGTCCCTCCCCCACTACTGCATTTAACTAGTCCTAAAAAAAAATTTGAGCCAGGCAAGGTGGTGCATAGCTGTAGTACCAGGTACTGTGGAGGCTGAGTGAGCCCAGGAGTTCAAAGCTGTAATGTGCCATTTTCAGGCCTTGAATAGTCACTGCACTCCATTATGAGCTACGTACCAAGATCCTGTTCCTTACCGAAAAAAGGAAAAAAGTTAATGATCCTGGTAAAGGCAACTTAAAGGGAGCATTGAGGGTAAAGCAAAATTGAAATTGAATGATTTGTAAAAGTGAAGAGGCCATTCATTCCTGGTCTCCCCCTTTGCGACTGGGAGCTTCTGATACACAGGGACCATGTGTAACACTCCTTTAATTCTGCAGTGCTGTGCTTGACATGAATTTGTTTGGTGTGGTGTGCTTCTGTTAATACAGCTCACGTCACTTGTTTGTTGTAGCTTTTTTAGCAGCCACTTCACATTGATGACTAAACTGGGGTCTTTTACACACAGAGAGGCGGTCACGGTCACCAGTTTCAAATGAAATATTCTGTATGTTTCTTCCCAAGTTGAATTTGTATGCAAATTGTAGCAAGTGCATTCGCCTACTGCCTGTAATAGCCTCTGTTCATAAGTGTGAGTTGTTTGTAACTCAAGGACTGCCTGTATTTCAATTGAACTTTGTCATCCTCCAATCCTATCTTTCTGTAATCAGAGTTTGGGACCCAAGTCCATAGCCTTAAGTACTCATGTTGAACAGGTCAAATTCAGCCCATTATGATGCATTTTGTTTTTAGATTCTAGTTTTGTCATTTGAAATAGCCCATTTTATTGTGTTTCTTACATTTTTGTTTTTGGTGTTGTTTTTCCTAGTATAAAACAAGCAAAGAAGGGAGTGTAATGGGAGTTACGGTGTCCCGGCTGGCAATGCTGTCTCACTGCCAAGCTCTGTCGCAGGCCTGCAATTATTCCGAAGGTCAGACCTCACCCATGACTGCCCTCATTGTTAGCCTCAGACATGTGTGACTGAGCACAGTGCTTGATGATTGGAATCCATTTACTGACCAAATTCAGATGGAAATGTTCTGAGACATACTCTTGGCTTGCTTTTTTCTTCTTCTTTTTCACAAATGTTCTATAATTTAAAGGAACTAAAATTCTGAGCAAATCAAATATGTAAACCATGATTTCTAGAATACAGAAATATAAAACCCCAATTAAGACCAGGTGTCAGGTATCTCCATCTTCCTGTGTACAGAGAGGTACCAGCTATACGCTGGGAGTCAAAAAAGCACAAATTAAAACACAAGAAAGTGTTCTGTGGTTTTTGAACTTTAGATGTGTTAATATATGTTACATAGTGGCTTTTTGCCTTAGAATGTTCTTTGCAATATTGACTTTATTTAGTGTTAATATATGTTCATATATGTTCATTATAGAACAACATTGTTGTCTGATAAAAATATGTATGTATAATGAGAGCAATCCAAATGCCCCCCCCCAAAAGAGATTGATTAAATTATAATGCATTTATAAAGTGGGTTATTCCTTGAGATGTTAAAACTCATGTTTTTGAATATTAAAGATATGGGCAGATTTTTTCAGTATATCACTAACTGGAAAAAGTGAAATGCAGAACAGAATCCCGTATGCCAACTATGCTATGTCAGACAGCTACCTATACGTCAATGCCTTTAAGTATATGTATGAGAGGGCAGCTCCTGTGGCTCAGCGAGCAGGGCGCCGGCCCCATATACCGAAGGTGGTGGGTTCAAGCCCGGCCTCGGCCAAACTGCAAAACAAAAAAAACAACTGGGCATTGTGGTGGGCACTTGTAGTCCCAGCTACTTGGGAAGCTGAGGCAAGAGAATCACTTAAGCCCAAGAGCTGGAGGTTGCTGTGAGCAGTGTGACGCCACAGCACTCTACCCAGGGCGATAAAGTGAGACTCTGTCTCTACAAAAAAAAAAATAAATAAATAAAAAGTATATGTATGAGATATATATAAATATATATTTGTATATACATAGCCACATTTTTATTAGGAAGTATAATTTTTTGCACATATTGGTGAAATGTCCAGAGTTTCTAAAATAAGCATGTGTTCCTTACATAATTAGGGAAAAGTATTATTTTTTGGAAGAAATGCCCAGGTTGTAAGAATTTTTTGACTCACTGTGTTGTTCGCACATCACCGTGTCTGTGCTCAGTTCTCCACGGGAACCCTCGAGCAGGCAGAAGCCCGGGAGCTTTCGGTCATTTCCATACAAGCACCAACTCAGTTATTTAGTGAAGTCAAGTGACACGATTCTGCCACTTAACACTAAAGATGATTTCCTTGTATTTTTCCCTATTTTTTCTATTTTAGGGGAAACGGTAGTCAATGTTTTAGACTTTAAGAAGGATGCTGGGCTGTGGCACGGCATGTTTGCGGTAAGCTACTTGGATTTAAGGTCTTTCGTATAAATAGTGCTTATGATTAAGGCCAGCGCACTACATAGCTAGAGTGTCTCTCAATGCCTCCTCCCAAAAGATTGATAATATTTCCCAGAAGACGTTCAGCCTTTGGTTTTGATAAAATGTATTGAATGATTTCCCTGAATAAACTGCAGCCAAGGAATGCAGTGACAAGGTAGGTAGGAACACTTTCCATCAAGGAACAGGTAACACCATGGGTGTTAGAGAAAGGCGGCTTCCTTCCGGATCTGGGCTTCAAGGCTATTTTTATGGAAGAGATGAGCTAAGCTGCACTTTGAAAAGTAGGTTAGCTTTGGCTTGGCACCTGTAGCTCAGTGACTAGGGTGCCAATCTCATACACTGGAGCTGGCAGGTTCGAATCCAGCCTAGGCCTGCCAAACAACAATGGCAGCTATAACCAAAAAATAGCCAGGCGTTGTGGTGGGCGCCTGTAGTCCCAGCTACTAGGGAGGCTAAGGCAGGAGAATTGCTTAGGCCCGAGAGTTGGAGGTTGCTGTGAGCTGTGATGCCATAGCACTCTACTGAGGGTGACATAGTGAGACTCTGTCTCAGAAAGAAGAGAAAAGTAGGTTATCTTTATCATTCTTTTGGGAGGAAAGGTAGAAAGAAGGCACATTTTAAGCGGGAAAGTTACCATATGTAACATGCCATATAGGAGGAGAAAAAGAGATGAAATATAGGATCTATGAGTTGAAAAAGACCTCATTGCCTACAGTCTCAGCTACTTGGGAGACTAAGGCATGAGCATTGCCTGAGTTGGAGGTTGCTGTGAGCTATGATGCCATATCACTCTAGGGCGACAGAGTGAGACTATGTTTCAAAAAAAAAGACAGAGTGAGACTTTATCTCAAAAAAAAAAAAAGAGGAAAAGAAAAAGACCTGGGAGAATATCTAGTCTCACTTCCTTAGATACTGCAGGAGCTGGGATGCAGGAGGAAATGAAGCGTGAGGGAAGAGGAAGAGAATCCCTCTTCACCCAGGAACCCCTAAATTAGTAAGAGCTTTATTCCTTGAGTGTACCTATTTTCCAATTCTTTTCTGAAACCTTGGTCATTTTCTGTTTTATCCAAAGTTAAAATCTCTTGTGAGGAATTAAGAGTGCTCTTCTCTCTGTGATGCAAAGTGTTAAGATAGGAGCCTGTGCGAAGAGTTAGTTATAGATACCAGCCTTTTCTTGAAACCAAAAGTTTGTCGCCAAAGCTAGAAATTTGGGGGTGTGAGGAGGAAATGGTATCTAAGTTTCTTTGGGCGGGTTAGGTGGTGAACCAAATGGCCAGTCTAAACACCAGGGCTGGGTTACTCTGCCAGGCTGCATCTCTTTGGGGCATCCTGGGTATGCTTGATTTGGGAAACATAACAAGACCCCATCTCTTAAAAAAATATATATCTATATTTTATATAGATATATATATATCTCCCCATGACCCAGCAGTACTACTTTTCTGTATTTACCCTAGAGAAACACTTGCCCTGATCCCAGGAAAGCAAGGACAAATATGTGCCTTGAAATGTTGCTTGTAATAGCAAAAAATTGTTATTGATAGGGAGATGCTGAAATAATTGTGTTATAGCCATACCAGGGAATACTGTGGAGCAGTTCAAAAAGAATTATGTAGATCTCTTGTACCGCTGTGTATAGATTTAGCTCTAAAACAACTTAAAAGAAAGTCAAATAGTGTATGTATATATATGTGTATATATAATATGATGCCTTTTACATTAAAAATACTTCATACTTTTATGAGAACAAATATATAAGTGCAAATATTTGAAAAGGGACTGCAAGGGCATGTATCAAATTCATAACTGTGATTATCTCTGAGGAGGAGGGGAAGGAATTGAGTTTGAGGGTAGGTATCAAAGGAACTTTAGCCTTACAGTTAACATTTCAGATTTTTTTCAAGGAGCATATATGTCAGTATTATTTGTGCAGTTAAAATTGTTAACAAGATGTCAGCTCAGTTTTAAAATGCCATGTTTAATATTGATTACTTTTCTTTTTTCTTTGCTTTTCAGAATGTAATGAGTAAGATGCATACAATTAGCGTACCCTACTCTGTCATGAAGACCTGCCCTCTCTCCTGGGTCCAGAGAGTGCATGCCCATAAAGGTAATCACCCACAGCATAGCTTTACTCATGCCACTGTTTGAATTAAGATTTTAGGGATTTTCAGATTGTTCTTGTAGACACATTTCTGTGTATTGGTGTCTTAACAAATTTCACAGTTCATTTCCTGCAGAACTGGATATGTTGTCTATTTCATCTCACTAAAGTCCTTTCTTAATTTTTTTTTTTTTTTGAGACAAAGTCTCATTTTGTCGCCCTTAGTAGAGTGCTGTGGCATTCATAGCTCACAGCAACCTCAGAATCACTTGTAGCAAGTGATTCTCTTGCCTCAGCCTCCCAAGCAACAGGGACTACATGCACCAGCCACACACCTGGCTAGTTTTTTGAGATAAGGTCTTGCTCTGGCTCAGGCTGGTCTTGAACACGTGAGCTCAGGCAATCCACCCACCTTGGCCTCCCAAGTGCTAGAATTATAGGTGTGAGCCACCGCGCCTGGCCCTTTCTTAAGAATTGAACATAACTTCCTTAAACAAACAAACAAAAAGAATTGACTAGAGCCAGGCACAGTGGCTCATGCCTGTAGTCCTAGCACTCTGGGAGGCTGAGGTGGGTGAACTGCTTGAGCTCAAGAGTTTTAGAGACCAGCCTGAGTTAGAGCGAGCACCTGTCTCTAAAAATAGTCAGCCTCCTACTTGGGAGGCTGAGGCAAGAGAATCACTTGATCCCAAGAGTGGTTGCTGTGAGCTATGACACCATAGCACTCAACCCAGGGCGACAGAGTGAGACTCTGTCTGAAAAAAAAAGAATTGGGCGGCTGCTGTGGCTCAGCGAGTAGGGCGCCGGCCCCATATACCGAAGGTGGCGGGTTCAAGCCCGGCCTCGGCCAAACTGCAAAACAAAAAAATAGCCGGGCGCTGTGGCGGGCGCCTGTAGTCCCAGCTACTTGGGAGGCTGAGGCAAGAGAATCGCTTAAGCCCAAGAGCTGGAGGTTGCTGTGAGCAATGTGACGCCACGGCACTCTACCCAGGGCGATAAAGCGAGACTCTGTCTATACAAAAAAAAAAAAAAAAAAAAGAATTGATATGAATTCCCTGAATTCTGAGCCTTGATATGAGTGTTTAAAATTTCCCTGACTGGGGCCATACCTTCAATCTTAGCACTCTGAGGGGGGCGGGACTAAAGCAGGTGGATTGCTTCAGCTCGGGAATTTGAGACCAGCCTGAGTAAGACCCAATCTCTACTAAAAATAGAAAAAATAGCCAGAAGTTGTGGTGGGCACCTATAGTCCGAGCTACTCGAGAGGCTGAGGCAAGAGGATCAGTTGAGACCAAAAGTTTGAGGTTGCTGTGAGCACTCTACCCAGGGCAACATAGTGAGACTCTGCCTCAAAAAAATAAATAATAAATAAACAAGTAAAAGTCCCCTAGCCAGGATACTGTGACCTGCCTAGAGGTCACAGTGAGCGAACAATTGCATATTCAGTTAGTCATCTAAATATGGTGCTTTGGATGGTACCTGTAGCTCAGTGGGTAACCGGGTGCCGGCCATTTACACTGAGGCTTGCAGATTCGAACCTGGCCTGGGCCAGCTAAACAACGACAACTGCAACAACAAAAAAATATTAACTGGACGTTGTGGCGGGTGCCTGTAGTCTCAGCTACTTGGGAGGGTGAGGCAAGAGACTTGCTTGAGCCCAAGAATTTGAGGTTGCAGTGAACTGTGATGCCACAGCACCCTACCCAGGGTGACATAGTCTCAAAAAGAAAAGAAAGAATCGCTTAAGCCTAAGAGTTTGAGGTTGCTGTAAGCTGTGAGGCCCTGAGGGCAACATAATGAGACTCTGTCTCAAAATTAATTAATTAATTAATAAGGTGCTTTCTTTTTTTTTTCCTTCTTTTATTTTTTTTAATAAGGTGCTTTCTATTTCTAAGCTATTGGCACAATCTCTTTCAATCTTTTTTTATTTTCTATGAGTGAAAATTATAATTCCCAAAATAAGTAAATATGTTTTTATTATGGTACATTAAATGTATACCAAATTTAGTACATATGTGTATGTTAACGTCATCCCTTTTGAATTTATAGCCAAGGTAGCTTTAGTAAAGTGTCGAGACTTGCACTGGGCAATGATGGCGCATCGGGACCAAAGAGATGTGAGCTTGAGCTCCCTCCGCATGTTAATTGTGACCGATGGAGCTAATCCCTGTGAGTATTTATGCAGTGTGGGTCTGGGAATAGCCCTTTCCTTTTTAGCCCTCCTTCTGTAAGCTCTTTACAAAACATCTGTATGTTTAATTTACATGCATGTAATAATTTACATGCCTTATAACTCACCCATTTAAAACGTATGATTAATTGGTTTTAGTACATTCACAGAGTTATGCAGCTGTCAACCTGATCTAAGTTTAGAACATTGTCATAACTCTCAAAAGAAGTTTGTCACTCCCCATCTCCCTACTGCCCCAGCCTGAGGCAGCTGCTAATCTCTCTCTGGATTTGCCCATTCTGCACATTTCAAGTAAATGCAGTCATACGGTTTGTGGTTTTTTTGTGATGAGCTTATTTTCCTTAGCATGTATCCGAGATTCATCCACGTTGTAACATCTGACAGTACTTTGTTCATTTTATTGCCAAATAATATTCCATCATATAGATAAACCACATTTTATTTATTTGTTCAACTTCTGGCAAATCTATTAAGTTTTTAAACTACTCTTTTTTGTTCCCTCATTTGTATCCTCTTTCTATCATGTATTTATGGGTGTTCCTTAAAGGAACACTCTGAGGGTGACTTGGTGTAACCAACTGTCTGGACTTCATTTAAATTCCCCCCAGCAGAAAGTCTGAAGGGTTTGCAAAATCTTTCAGAGATCTTACTGTGTTACCTGCTTTTCCCTTCAAGCTTAAAAGTCCTAAGCCTTGGCTCGGCACCTTTGGCTCAACGGGCTAGGGCGCCAGCCATGTACACCTGAGCTGGCGGGTTCGAGTCCAGCCCTGGCCCGCCAAACAACAATGACGGCTGCAACCAAAAAATGGCCGGGCGTTGTGGCGGGCGCCTGTAGTCCCAGCTACTTGGAAGGCAGAGGCAGGAGATTCACTTGAGCCCAGGAATTGGAGGTTGCTGTGAGCTGTGATACCATGGCACTCTATCCAGGGTGACAGCTTGAGGCGCTGTCTCAGAAAAAAAAAAAAAAAAAGTCCTAAGCCTTCACACGGTAGAATCAGGTAAAGCATTAGATTCTATGCTTTTTGTCATAAATGGATTTTTGTCAGTAGTCCTTAATAAGAAAAAAGAGAATATCACATAGAAGAAGGTGAAACTAAGCCAATCCTTTATTTCATGGATTATGATAGTTCTTCAAGAAGACCTGCTATGGCTCGGCGCCTGTGGCTCAACGGGCTAAGACACCACATACACCTGAGCTGACAGGTTCGAAATCCAGCCCAGGCCCACCAAACAACAATGACGCCTGCAACCAAAAAATGGCCGGGCGTTGTGGCAGACACCTGTAGTCCCAGCTACTTGGGAGGCAGAGGCAGGAGCGTCGCTTGAGCCCAGGAGTTGGAGGTTGCTGTGAGCTGTGATGCTACAGCACTCTATCTAGGATGACAGCTTGAGGCTCTGTCTCAAAAAAAAAAAAAAGAAGACCTGCTAAATTATAAACTGGTTGCATATGGCCTGTAGTGTTATCTCTGATATTAATTTGTCAGTTTGGTAGGAACAGCCTCATTCCAGGTTGTAACTTTAAATAGTTTTCAGTAACCTTTTATGGGCTTACTGAGCATTAATTTGTCCTTGAAATGTATCAAACCACCTCACAGGCATAGTAAAATATTTGTATAGAATTAACAGCATACAATGTGAGTTCTCATGGGAAACAGATGTATTTGCTGTCTACTCTTTGTTGTTTTCCTGCAATAATGAAAATCACAATTTTAGCCATAGGTTAATCTGTTCGAACTCCTTAGGGTCTGTGTCGTCCTGTGATGCCTTCCTGAGTCTGTTCCAAAGCCATGGGCTGAAACCCGAGGCCATCTGTCCGTGTGCTACGTCTGCGGAAGCCATGACTGTAGCAATCCGCAGGTACTGTCCAGGATGTCAGGTGCTCATGACGTGTGTCACAGCTTGGATGGAATATGTAACATTTACCAGGTGATGCCAAAGGGATGCTGAGTAATTTTCTGCTTCATAAACATAAAGTGAAAATTACTTTGTAAAATTGTTTCAAGCATCTCATTTGTTTTCCCCACTTTGGCCCAAAGTGTATGTGGTAAACTGGAAATGTACCTTAATTAATCTCATCTAATATTTGTAAATTAGTTCTTTTTCTGTGTCATTTTGCTCTTTAGGATCCTGAGCATCTTCAGCTAAAAATAGGCTGATCTTGTTTGTAGCTTAAGTCTGAATAGAACATTTACAGTATACTCAAAACCAATATTCTTAACAACCAATTATATTAACTGTTCCCACCTGTTTGAAAGTTCCTCATGATTTTTACATTTGGATTTGATTCATTTGACATAATATTGGTAGAGAAAATGGAGATTATTTTTATTTCTTATCAGAAGAAATTTGTTTTCTTACATATTCATGTTTTTCTTTTGATGTTATTTAATTTGCCAAATTTTCTTTTCAGGCCTGGAGTTCCAGGGGCCCCTTTGCCAGGAAGAGCCATTCTCTCGATGAATGGATTGAGCTATGGGGTGATACGGGTCAATACCGAAGATAAAAATTCAGCACTAACGGTCCAGGATGTGGGGCATGTAATGCCTGGTGGTGAGTTATGGAGCACCTTTTGGTTTTTCATAAAGATTTTTCATCAGAGAGTGGCGCCTTTGGCTCATCAAGTAGGGCGCTGGTCCCATATACCAAAGGTGGTGGGTTCAAACCTGGCCTCGGCTGAACTGCAAAACAGAAAAATAGCCGGGTGTTATGGTGGGTGCCTGTAGTCCCAGCTACCTGGGAGGCTGAGGCAAGAGAATCGCCTAAGCCCAGGAACTGGAGGTTGCTTTGAGCTGTGTGATGCCACGGTACTCTACCGAGAGCAATAAAATGAGCCTCTGTCTCTACAAAAAAAAAGATTTTTCATCAGAGATAATAGAGCTAATAAAATAGGAGATCCATGGCTCGGCGCCTGTGGCTCAACGGGCTAAAGCACCAGCCACGTACACCTGAGCTGGTGGGTTCGAATCCAGCCCGGGCCCGCCAAACAACAATGATGGCTGCAACCAAAAAATGGCCGGGCATTGTGGCGGGCACCTGTAGTCCCAGCTACTTGGGAGGCAGAGGCAGGAGACTCGCTTGGCCCAGGAATTGGAGGTTGCTGTGAGTAGTGAGGCCATGACACTCTATCCAGGGTGATAGTTTGAGGCTCTGTCTCAAAAAAAAATAGGAGATCCAGACCAGGAATCCTAAATTCCGCACTTAGTCATTTAATTTTTCAAATCCTCTGTTAAAGACAAGTAGCTATGATTATGTTGACCTTCCAGCAGCCTCATATGGTTTATTAATTTTGAATGTTTTAGGTGCACATCTTTACCTGGAAGGCTAAGTACTGAGTGATGCCAGTTACCTGGTTTTCACTGTAATTGCCATTGGGATTGGCAGAAAGTTAGGGTGCACTGCTTCTGTGAGTGTTTGAGTTCAGTCTGCCTAGGGATAACACCTAAATCATCTAACCTGCTTCTTTGGGCTTTGACTTTCAAATATACCAATGTAGTTTTAGTTTTATTTTTAGCATTCCCATTTGGTATTCCTTTTTTTTTTTTTTTTTTTTGTGAAAGAGTTTCAAGCTATCACTCTAGGTAGAGTGCCATGGCGTCACAGCTCACAGCAACCTCAAACTCTTGGGAGATTATTTTAGGCGCCCACAACAATGTCCTGCTATTTTTTGTTACAGTTGCTATTATTTAGCTGGCCCGGGGCAGATCCAAACCCACTACCCTCTGTGTATGTGGCCTGTGCCCTACCCACTGAGCTACAGGCGCTGCCCCATTTGGTATTCTTACAACCACTCAATACATGGAAAAGTCTCCTAGGTTCATAGGCTAAACCTTTTATTTTGCAAAAGTTTTCCAGAATATTTGTCACTTACCTATGTTTTCTGTATATACGTTAGGGATGATGTGCATTGTGAAACCAGATGGACCTCCCCAGCTCTGCAAAACAGATGAAATTGGAGAAATCTGTGTCAGCTCCAGAACTGGAGGCATGATGTACTTTGGGCTTGCTGGTGTGACAAAAAATACATTTGAGGTACATGTTATTAACATTTCATGGAGAAAGTATTAGGTGAGGTCCGGATGCTACTAGGGATCCCCTGACTGAGGGGACACAGCATACTGGGGGGTGTGATATTGCCCAAGTTTGACTCCTGACTCTGCCATTCATTAGCCTTGGGGGAGTTGCCTAGCCTCTTTGTGCCCCAATTTCCATATCTTTAAAAATGTTAGCAGTAGAAGTATGTATACCTCATGGGATTATTGTAAAGACTAAGTGAATTGATGTTTCCAAAGTGCTTAGAATAACACCTGGCACTTGGGAAGTGCTCTTGTGTGTCTGTCAGACAATCAAAGGGTAAGAGGCCTCACAGAAATTCACTTTGGTGAATTTGAGCTTTATTAGCTCAAATTTTAATTTTGAGAGTACAATGACAGTAGCTCTATCTCTCAAGAAGGAAATAGAAAAGGCGAGTAAACTGAGTAAATGAAATTCAATCATATCACTACTAAAGAAATGCATTTAAAGTAATAATGGGGCTTGGTGCCTGTGGCTCAGTGGGCTAAGACGCCAGCCACGTACACCTGAGCTGGCGGGTTCGAGTCCAGCCCGGGCCCGCCAAACAACAATGACGGCTGCAACCAAAAAATGGCCGGGGGTTGTGGCGGGTGCCGGCGGTCCCAGCTACTTGGGAGGTGGAGGCAAGAGACTCGCTCGAGCCCAGGAATTGGAGGTTGCTGTGAGCTGTGATGCCACAGCACTCTATCCAGGGTGACAGCTTGAGGCTCTGTCTCAAA
>CAUYON010203172.1:0-15487 GCA_963573935.1 Arctocebus calabarensis | reverse complement strand
TGGTGCAATCATAGGGCACAATGTGCTTCATATACATTCAGAAATATTTTGATTGTACTGTTACAGATAGCCTTCATGGCATCTTCTTGATCACTATATAAAGACATTGATACTCTATCTTTAATAAGTTTCACAAAAGTATAAGTCTTAATTTCCGTATATTTGAGAATTTTATGAAATTCCTCCCATTATTGATATGTGGTTTTATACCACTGTGATTGAAAAAGATACAATATTATTTCAGTCATCTTAAGTTCATGAAGACTAATTTTATGGCCTAACATACGATCTATTCTGGAGAATGTTTTATGTGCACTCAAGAAGAATGCCCATTTTTCTGCTATTGGATGGAATGTTCTGTATGTGTTTATTAGGTCCAACCCTAAAATGTAGTTAAAGTCCAGTTTACTTATTGGTTTTCTGTATGGATTGTCTGTCCATTGTTGAATATGAGGTATTGAAGTTCCCTGTAACTGCTATATAGTCCTTTCCTCCTTCAGGTTATTAATATTTGGTTTATATATTTTGAGTGACTGATGTTGGGTCCAAATATATATACACATATATAATTGTTACAATCTCTTGATGAATTGAAACTTTTACCATTATACCTTTGTTCTTTTTTAGTTTATGACTTCAGGTCTATTTTATCTGATAGAAGTATTGCTATATCCACTCTCTTTGGATTTTCATTTGCATGAAATACCTTTTTTCCAGTCCCTTCACTTTTAATCTATGTGTGTCTATAAGGTAGAATTAAGTCTTTTGTGGGAAGTACATAATTGGGTCCTTTTTTTCTTTTCTTTTTTTTTTTTTTTTTTGAGACAGTCTCACTCTATCACCCTCTGTAGCATGCTGTGGTGTCACAGCTCACAGCAACCTCCAACTCTTGGGCTTAAATGATTCTCTTACCTAAACCTCCTGAGTAGTTGGGACTATAAGCACCTGCCACAATACCCAGCTATTTTTGTTTCAGTTGCCACTGCTATTTTAGCTGGCCAGGGCCAAGTTTGAACCCACCACCCTCAGCATATGGGGCCGGTGCCTTACCCGCTGAGCTACAGGCCCCTCCCAGCATCCCTTTTTTTGTAATACATTCAGACATTCTATGCCTTTTAAATAGAAAATTCAATCCACTTATATTCAAAGTAATTATTGATGGTCAAGGAATTTACTACTACTGGTTTATGAATTGTGTTCTGATTCTTGCATAGATTTTTTTCTTTCTTCCTGTCTTGTCTTCCTTTGTTACTTGATGATTTTAGGTACTAGTATGCTGTGATTCCTTATTTTTAAAATATTTTGTGTATATTTTATAGGTTTTTGCTTTGTGGCTACCCATGAGGCTTACATAAAATATTGTACAGTTATTGTAGGCTATTACAAGCTGATATTAACTTAACTTTGACTATATAAAAAAACCACACCACTCACCTTTTATATTTTTGATGTCACAATTTGCATCTTTTAAATTGTGCATCCCTAACCAAAGTATTTTAGCTATTATTATTCTTAATGGTTTTGTCTTTTAACTTTCATACTATGGATATATTCTATTTATATACTACCATTACAGTATTAGATTATTTTGATTTTTATTATGTATTTAATTTTATCTATGAGCTTTATACTTTCATGCTGCTAATTACTTTTTTTTTTTTTCAGCTTCAAGAACTCCCTTTGGCATTTCTTATAAGACAGGTCTAGTGGTGTTAAATTCTCTCAGCTTTTGTTTGTCTGGGAAAGTCCTTATCACTCCTTCATTTCTGAAGGACAGCTTTGGTAGGTTCAGTATTCTTGGTTGGCAGGGTTTTCTTTTTTTTTTTTCTTTCTGTAATTGGTACTTTTCTATATCTTCTTATTCTATGCTGGCCTAAAATTATGAAATGTTTCACAAATTTGACTGTCATCCTTGTGTAGGAGCCACATTAATCTTCTCTGTATTGTTCCAGTCTTAATGTGTGTACTGCCTAAACGAACACCAGCATTTCTTATAGTTGCATCACCTTGTAGTTGCATCAGTGACATATTGTCTTCCCTTACATTTATCTAAAAATATTTTTATTTTATCCTCATTTTTATAAGGTATTTTTACTTGATATAAGATCCTAGGTTTACCAGATGTTTTTTCTTTTAGCATTTTAATGATATCCTCTGGCTTCAATTGTTTCTGATAAGAAATCAGCTATATCTGTATACTTTTTAATTTTCTGTTTATTTAGTGTTTTTTAGGAGTTTAACTTTGATGTGCCTACATAGGATTTTCATTGTATTCATCTTGTTAAAGGTGTGCTGAGCTTTCTGGATCTGTGGATTTCTTCTGTTGATCAGATTTGACTATTTTTTTCCAAATATTTTTTTCTGACATATTCTCTCATTCCTCTCCTTCTGGAATTCCATTTGCTCATTTGCTCAGCCACTTGATGCTGTCTTACAAATCACTGAGGCTTGGTTAATTGTTTTTTAACCTTCTCCCTTTCCATGATTCTGTTTGGATGATTTCTCTTTACCTATATTCCAATTCACTTATTTTTCCTTCTTATTTATTCAATCTAGCATGATACTTCCCAATTTTTTACACATCAGTTATATATATTTTAGTTCAAAAATTTCCTTTTGGTACTTTCTTGTAGTACTCATATTTCTCTTCAAATTCTCCATCTCTTCAAATGTTAAATTTTTTTCCTATAGATTTGTTGTATTTATCATAGTTATTTTTAAATTTCTGTGTTAGTCCATTTGGGCTGCTATAAGAAACATAGATTAAATTGGGTGGTTTGTAGACAACAGAAATTTCTTTTTCAGTTTTGGAGTCTGGGAAATCCAAGATCAAGGCACCAATATGTTTAGTGTCTGGTGAGGGCCTGCTTCCTCATAGATAGTACCTTCTTGCTCTGTCCTCACATGGTGGAAGGAGCTAGCTACGTCTATGAATTGTTTTATAAGGACACTAATCCCATTAATGAAGGTTCTGCTTTCATGATCTAGTCAGCTTCCAAAGGCCCCATCTTCAAATATTATCATATCAGCAATTAGGTTTTAATATATCAATTTTGGAAGAACACAAACATTCGAACCATAGGAATTCCACTCTTCTAATTTCAATATCTCTTTCATTTGTCACTTTGGGAGGTTTTTTTGTTTGTTTGTTTTATTTTGTTTTTGTTTTTGTTTTTGAGACAGTCTCTCTCTCTCTCTCTCTCTCTCTCTCTCGCTAGAGTGACATGGCCTCAGCCTAATTTACAACAACCTCAAACTCCTGGGCTCAAGCAATCCTCTTGTCACAGCCTCCTGAGTAGCTGAACTACAGGCACATGCCACCATGCCCTGATAATTTTTCTATTTTTAATAGAAACGGCTCTCACTTTGCTGAGTCTGGTCTTAATCTCCTGATCTCAAGCAATCCTCCTGCCACAGCCTCCCAGAGTACTAGGATTACAGGCATGAGCCACCATGTCCTGCCCATCATTTCATTTTTATCAACTGATTTTTCTGTTCATTGGATTACATTTTCCTATCTCTTCACATATCCAGCAATTAAAATACTTTTTATTACATATAGAGAACTCTGCATTCTTTGATGAGTATTGAGTTTTTTTCTAGTAGGCAGGTAGATTATCACCAGATCCCCTTGCTCTTGTAAGAATTTGGTTTTAAGCTTTGTTAGGGCAAGTCTATTTTTTTTTCTTTTTTTTTAGAGACAGAGTCTCACTTTGTTGCCCTTGGTAGAGTGCCATGGCTTCACAGCTTACAGCAACCTCCAGTTCCTGGGCTTAGGGGATTCTCTTGTCTCAGCCTCCTGAGTACCAGGGCAAGTCTATTTTGATTTTCCCCCTTAATTCTCAATCTTAGAATTAGCATTTAATACTAGGGTGTGGCCCTTCTGAGGTTTAAATACAAAGCTTGAAGTACTAAGTTTCTCTCATTTGGTAGAATTTAAATTTTAAACTCTGATTCCATGGTGGGCAGCTACTGAATCCTTTGTTCAGTTGCGGTTTTTTTTTTTTTTTTTTCCTAAATATTCCAGCTATTGTTTTCACCACCGGCTTCTTGCAGTCTCAATGCACACAGTCAAGGTTTAGGTGTCAGCCAAGGAGATTTGATTCAAATTTGAGGGTTCCCTCATGTGGCTTCTTCCTTTCTTGGATTTCCAACTTGGCAGACCTAATATACATTACCTAATTACTCAATAACACTACAGCTTTCTGCATTAACTCTCCCAGAAATGCCCTCCACCACAACACATAGAGTGGGACTGCTCTCAGATGAAAAGCTGGATAAATTAGTTCTCCAACCAGTGTGGTTCCCTTCTATCAGGTGTCAAATCCCCTCTAGTTTCTGTCTGATTTTGGTAATTTTCCCTTACGTTCAAACCATTATTTTTTTTCTATTTTGTCCATGGTTTATAATTAGTATCAGTAGGAGAGTTAGTATGATACAAGCTAGTCTGCCATTACCCTGAGTTGGAAATCTCCTGGTTTTTCATTTTTAAAATGAGGATAAAATCTACTTCACAAGTTTTTTTTTTCTCCCTTTGAGAATTAAATAGGAATATACATGTAAAATGCCTGGCATAGATAGATAGTCAGGAAATGTTAGCTTCCTTCCCTTTATGTTGAATTGGCATCTGCTTCCTTCATTGGCCCTTGCTGTGTTCTCTGGTTCAATCTACATCAGTCTGACTTCTTCCTCATGTGGCAGCCCATCAGGAATTAGATGATAGAGATCATATCCTGTGCCTTTAAGCATCCTTTATCTTCAGTTCTTCTTGCCCTTTCTCAGGCCCCAGGTTTTCTCTAGGGATCTCAAAGTTCCTTTAGCTATCACATTTTGTCAATGAGGACTATCCTAAGTGCAAGCTCTAGTTCTGCCATTTATAAACTACATAATTGAAATAAGTCCACTTTTCTTCTGAGTTTCAATATCCCCATCTGAAAAAAAAATGGCATTAAATTCCTATCTAGTCTGTGTCTTGAAAATTCAGGTTTCTTAAGCTTTATCCAATGTTGGTGGAAGGGTTCAAGGAGAGGTCCCCACCCCTTGGCACTGATGGAGGGACTGGGGCACTTTTCCTCTTGGTAGTTGGAAAGAAAAGAGGATAGGGGCTATTATATCTGTAATTCAGCCTCGCTTCACCAGAGAGGCCTGTGGCTGATTTTATCTTCAATTACCAGTGGTAACCACACATCTTCTTATTGCAAATTGTACTGTTCTTCAAAAGATCACTCAGCCTAGTCCTATCTGAGAACGTCATATCCTTCCTTGTCATTACAACTTTGACCCAATTCTTTGCAAATTGATGTTGATCTTATTATGCTATAGAAATACTTTCCTTCCTTCTTAATGTCTCTGTTCAAAACATTAGCATCAAATGCTATGTGCCCCCAAAAGTTTCTTTTTGATCCCCAAATATCTTTGGGGAAAAGCAGAGAGGTTATAATTGGTTTATTCTCCAAGTGAGAAAACACACTTGCAAAGATTTAACTATTCCTTTTCAGAATCCCTACACAAGTGAGTAGAGTGATCATAAAATTTATTATCCAAAGCAGTATACTTCAGAGAGTGAAAAGGGGCATTATTAATAATTATGCTATGACTGCCTTTGAAAAATCTAAACGCATTTGGTATAACACAGATGGGTGCCTTAGGGTCTAACCTCCTATAAAGATTTCCTTATTTTTGAGGAAAATAATGTTAAACTGAATCACTAGATCCACAAGATGAAGAGTCTTTTTCTCCATTCCTCTACAGAGCCTTTCTTTCTCAGGGACTTCATGGTTAGAGGACTCACCCCAATAGAGCAGGGACTTCAACAGGATTGTCTATGCACAGACTCTGTCAAAAAGGACCAAAGTGGTCACTTGTCTGAAGCACATTTTCAGCTATGAAGGCAAAGACTTGAACTCAAATCACCATTTTTTGCAAGACAAGGACTCACTGCCCCTCATTGAGTTGTGTCCTGCCTGGCTAATACCTGTTTACTTACACACTCTGCAAAAGGTCACTGCCTTCCCCCAGAGGTGCTGGCTTGCATGTAATGAAGCTGCAAAGTGACCCTCCTTTCCTTTAGTTCAGTTCAGCCCAGTCCCAGCCCAAGCCTAAGTCCCAAACAGAATGCTCAAGAAATACATGTTACACTAATCTTGAACAGGGCAGTTTTGTACACTTTCCATCTTTCCACACTACTGCCATAACATGTAAAGTGCATTCTTCCTTCCTAATCCTTGCTATCTGGTTAGATTTTACTCATTCTTCAAGTCCTAACTTGAATATTATTTGCTTCCTGATGCCCCTCACCTCCATTAATCTGCTTGAGGTGTCAGGATCTATTAGAGTTTGGTTCTGCTAATTTAATTTTTTCAAAGCATGGCAGTCACTTTTTAACAATAAATGCAATATTACTTGTCTTTCACATAGAAGAAGTCAGAGGTAAGTAGTCCAAAGCTGCCATGTAGATCCTTGGTGCCAGCAAGGATTCAGGTTCCTATCTCGCTGTTTTGCCATACTGAGTACGGCTGTCTTCTCAAGGTCACTTTGTGGTTTAAGACAGCTGTTGACACTACAGCTGTATGTCCCTATAATAGCTGAAGAAGAAATAGCAGGAGGACAAAATAGGAGCTTTCCTAACTTAATCAGGTTCTTTTTTATGTTCATATCGTGAACTACATGAAAAGATTTATTTTCCTTATGTTAAGCCAGCCTTGATTTCCTAGAATTAATCTTGGTGAAATGCTTTATCCTTTATATACATTGTTGCACTCCATTTGTTAATGTTTTGTTTAACATTTTTGAACATGTGGTTTCTGAGTGAAAAGGGTTGATAATTCTCTTTTCTCACACTGTTTTTGTCAAGTTTTCTTGTCATGATTATGCTGACTTCCTAATGCCAGTAAAAACTCCTCTCACTTTTTGACAATTTGGAATATTTATGTAAGATTGGAAATTATTTGCTCCCTAGAATGTTTGGTTGAACCCATTGAGGAAACCTTCCGGACCTGGAGTTCTCTTTATGAGAATATTTTTAACTATTAATTTGATACATATAGAGTCTTCATATATGTAAAGTCACCTGCTATCAGTACCCATTGAGTTTTCTGTTTCAATTATTATATTTTATTTTTAATATTCTCTTTGAGTCTTTAAATCTGCTAGCTCTTTTGTGATATTTTTGAGCATTTAACAGCTGTAGTGATATACAATAAAGGGCACTTTTTGTTGCATATAATTAGAAAAGTTTTGACCACTGTATCACTTGTGAAGTCATCATAAGAAAATGAACATGTGACCAGGCATGGTGGCTCACTCCTGTAATCCCAGCACTCTGGGAGGCAGAGGCCAGTAGAGCTCTCCAGAGCGCATGAGTTCAAGACCAGCCTGAGCAAAAGTGAGACCCCATCTCTACCAAAAATAGAAAAACTGAGGCAGAATGATCACTTGAGCCCAAGAGTTAAAGGTTACTGTGAGCTATGACTCCATGGCACTCTACCCAGGACAACAGCTTGAGACTGTCTCAAAAAAAAGAAGAAAAAGAAAAAGAAAGGAAAAGAAAATGAACATGTCCATCAGCTCCAAAAGTTCTTCTGTTCCCCTTTGTAAGCCCTCCTCTTTGCTCTTCCTTGTCTACCTCTCATTTCCAATCTGCTTTCTGCCACTGTAATTTAGTCTTTCTTTTTAGAATTTTATATAAACAAAATAATATCATGTGTACTCTGTTTTGTCGTTAATTGGTTTCTTTCACTCAACACAATTACTGCTAGATTCATTTATATCCTTGCACCTTTTTTATTGCTGAGTAGTATTTTACTCTGAATATACAATTTGTCTATATACTCACCTGTTGATGGACATTTGTATTGCTTCCAGCTGGGGAACTGGGGACATCTATGCAGAAGTTTGTGTATAGACATACCCTTTCATTTCTCCTGAGCATTTACAAGTAGCGTGGCTAGGCTATATGGCAGAGGAATGTTTAACCTTTTCAGAAACCATCAGCTCTTTTCAAAGTGCTTCTTCCATTTTGCATTCCCATCAGCAACATATGAGGGCTCTCATTGTTCTACATCTTTGCCAATACTTGGTATGGTTAGTCTTTTTAATTTTAGACATTCTAATAGAATTTTCTTATTGTAGTTTAAATTTGTATTTTCTTAATAACTAATGAAGTTGTATCTTCTCTATTTTTTTTCTTGATCAATCTGGCTAAAGATTTACCAATTTTATGATCTTCTCAAAAAATCCACTCTTGGTTTTATTGGCTTGTTTTCTGGTTTTTATTTCATTGATTTTCTTTTTTTTTTTTTTTTTTTGGCTGCTTACTTTGAGTTTCATTTGATTTTTTTTTTTTTTTTTCTAGTTCCTTAAGGTGGAAGCTGGGGTCATTGAGTTGAGGCCATTCTTTTTAATATAGAAGTTTAGTGTTATAAATATCTCTCTAAGTGCTCCTTTAGCTGCATCTCACAATTTTGATATAGTGCATTTTCATTTCTATTCAAATAAAAATACTTTCTGATTACCTTTTTTGTTTCTTCTTTGAGGAAGATTCCTTCTTGAGGAATATTTTCTGATTACCTTCTTTGTTTCTATGGGTTATTTAGAAGTATGTTATTTAACTTACAAATATCTGGACATTTTCCATGTATATTTCCATTATTGATTGCTTAACTTAAACCTTATTGATTTTTAACTTAATTGTGATATAAGAAATACTTTGATGATTTAAATCCTATTGAATTTTTTAAGACTTGTTTTGTGGTCCAAAATATGGTTCATCGCTGGGTGCGGTGGCGCATGCCTGTAATCCCAGCTACTCGGGAGGCTGAGACAGGAGGATCGCTTGAGTCCAGGAGTTCTGGGCTGCACTGTGCTATGCTGATCGGGTGTCCGCACTAAGTTCGGCATCAATATGGTGACCCCCCGGGAGCAGGGGGCCACCAGGTTGCCCTAAGGAGGGGTGAACCGGCCCAGGTCAGAAACGGAGCAGGTCAAAACTCCCGTGCTGATCAAAATATGTTTCATCACAGATAAATATTTCTTATCCACTAGAAAAAATACATTTTTCTTTTATTGAGTGGAGTATTTCATAAATGTAAGTTGTTCAATAATGTTATTCAAGGCTTCTGGACCCTTACTGATTTCCTGTCTTTTGTTCTAACAACTTTTGAGAAGGGATTATTGAAATCTTTGATTATTACTATAGATTTATCTATTTCTCCTTGAAGTTCTACCAGTTTTACTTTGTGTATTTTGTTGTTCTGTTATTAGGTACATAAATACTTAGGATTATTATGTTTTCTTGATAAATTGCCCCTTTTATAATTATAAAATAATGTCCTTTATTCCTGGTAATATTTTCTGCTCTAAAATCTACTTTGATATTAATATAGCCTCTCCAACTTTTTGGGGGGTTAGATACGTCTTTTTCTAGCTTTTTATTTTTAACCTGTGTCTATATTTAAACAGGATTTCTTATAGGCAGCATATAGTTGAATCTTGTTTTTAAAAAACCTGATAATCTCTGCCTTTTCATTGAGCTGTTTAGACCACTTATAAATTTAGTGTTTTTATTTACATGATTGAATTTAAATCTGCCATGTATTATTTTTTTATTTGTTGCAGATATTCTTTGTTCTCTTTTTCTTATGTTCGTTTGAATGAATTGATTATGCTCTTATGGTTTAATTGATCTTTGTTGGCTTTTTAGCTATACTTTTCTTTTTTTTTGAGACAGAGCATCAAGCTGTCACCCTGGATAGAGTGCTGTGGCATCATAGCTCACAGCAACCTCCAATTCCTGGGCTTAAGCGAGTCTCCTGCCTCCGCCTCCCAAGTAGCTGGGACTACAGGTGCTCGCCACAACTCCCAGCCATTTTTTGGTTGCAGCTGTCATTGTTGTTTGGCAGGGCCAGGCTGGATTCGAACCTGCCAGCTCAGGTGTACATGGCTGGCGCCTTAGACCATTGAGCCACAGACACTGAGCCTTAGCTATACTTTTTGTTGTGTTATGTTAGTAGTTGCTTTAGAATGTTTCGTAAGTATCTTTAACTTACCACATTCTACTTCCAAAGGTATAATCTATCTGGATAGTGTAACAGAATCTTACAAATATATTATTTCTCCTCTCCCAGCTTTTGTACTGTTCTTGTCATACATTTGACTTCTGTGTCACACCTCATAATGCATTACTATTATTATTATTGTTTTAAAGAGTCAACTGTCTTTTAAATATATGTAAATAATTGTCACTGACTATCATAGATTACTAGGGGTTTCTCCTAGGTCATCTTTTGCTGTGTTCTATAGCTGTTTCTCATGTTGCTCTGAGTTCTTCTTCACTGCTTTGCCTTAAGGCTGGATACAAAATCTTCCATTAATTCTCCCAAAGAACACACAGCACAGTAAGAGTGTTGGGGCTTGAGGGAAGAATGGGGAGAAATACATGCAGATATGAAAGTCTAAGGAAAGAAAAAAGAAGAATAAAGGTTAAATCTGAACATCAGATATTCATAAGGTCCGTAAGTGACACTCTCCAAAGAAGTCATCACCAGCCATCTCTCCTTCTAATGCTAGAACTACGAACATGTTTCTCGGCCACCTCACCTCCACAAATGGGTCAATATCACTTGCCCATGTCCTTGTCTATGACTGAAGTCTTGGAAATCCTGTCAGATCTTCTTTCCTCCCAATCTGAGGCCCACCTCATTTCCCTCCCAGGAGTTTGAGAGTGGGAACTTTTATCTCCTACAGGGTAGATACCCTATCTTCATTCCCAGGATGAGGTTGGGCCCTATGTCCTGGCTAGCAGTCACGTGATCCACAGTATATTTCCGGAAGACTGTACCAAACCTCTAATTCCATTTCATAGAAGATCAGACATGTACATCTTTCCCTGTTGACTATGGGCTCACAGTCTCAATAGCATATATTTGAAATATATATATACAGACATCTCCAAAAAAATCAGTGAAGACTTGGAAAGATTGTCCTTTATAAATTTATGTGTAGAAAAGTAATCTCTCCATGAGTGCCCAGTCCTGTTAAAGATATGGTTTACCTACAGTACTGTACAAAACATTCAACATCTTTGTGTTTATTTGGACCATGTCACTGATTTGCTGTTTATTCTAGAATAATGGGTCATACCTACTAACCTTACATCTGAAATTCAATGGTGTAGATCAGAGCATAAACTAAACTTGATCCTCTTTAATGTCCATTCTCAGAAAATGGAGGGTCTCCCCCCCAAAAAAAATTCCTATTTTCCTCTAGAAGCAGAAATTTCCCTTGATACTAAACAAAAGTTTCCTAGCCTCATTGATTTTAAAATCCAGAACCAACTCTGGGTGAACTTTTGGCTGGAAATCTTCAAATAATTGTGTGCCTCCACTGTATAGAAGTTTGAAGTAGATACTATACAACATTTAATAATTATTGTCACCAAAACATACAATTAGAATATATACCTTTCCCTTTGGGAAAGCTTGCTCAACCTCAAAAGGGTTGTGCCATGTTCTGCATGTTCTTACCTTCCTCTTCCCCAGACATACATCTGGACCAGAGCTAGATAACTAATCGAACCCCTTAACTTCAGACAAGAGTCATCACCTCTAGGTAATGATGGAAATTTGAGTTGAAACATACAGTCAGGGATAGAGTGGGTTATAAATGTAATATCCCATTCATGCTGAAGTTATAGGAAGAAGAAACTGCACAGCTGTAGAGGAAGCAGGCTGGTAGGAGAGGAATATAGGGTAAGTGACCATGTGTCCCTGTAAAGAAGATGAAGAGAGAGAAGCTATCTGCCTTGCTGCCACTGATCCCAGCAGTAGATCCACCTGTCTTCTTGCTCTGGATGCTCTGACATCCTGCCTTGTGATAGAGACTTTGATTTTCCCAACCAATACCAATTCTCCCATTCCTGGTTTTACTGAGCATGGTAATTTACACAACAAAAAGAATGCATCTCCCACTCACTCCTTTTATAGCTAAGAAAAGCTATAGCCTAAGTTCTGGCCAAAGAGGAGTAATGAAAGCTGTTGTGTAGAACTTCCCAGAAGTCTCTTAAGAAGGGCAAAGGAAGCTGGAGGCGCTCTTTTCTCCCCTTACCCTCCTTCTAACTGTCACCTGGGGAGCAGAGTTGGTAGCTAAAGCTCCAGTTTAAAGATGAATTCCTTGGCTAAGGATGACAGAGAAGAAAGATGGAAGAGATCTGACTTTGATGACGATCAAAATGCCATACTAGCCAAAGACCACCTACTTCCCTATGTCCTTTTTCTAATTTAGTTTTGGCTTTTTTTTTTTGAGACAAGGTCTTGCTCTGTCAACCTGGCTAGAGTGCATGGCTCCATCATATACCTGCCTCAGCCTCCTGAATAGCTGGGACTACAGTCAGGTGCCACCATACCTGGCTAATTTTTCTATTTTTAGTAGAGATGGGGGTCTTGCTATGTTGCTCAGACTGGTCTTAAACCCCTGGTCTCCAGCTACTCTTCCACCTTTGGTAATCCCAAATTGCTAGGATTACAGGCATGAACCACTGTCCCAGGCCCCTAATTTCTTTTCATGAGAGAGGGAACAAGTTCTTTATGCCAACTTTGCCCCTTGAGAGCTAGAGCCAGAACTCACTCAGCGAATGTTGCATGCTAAGAATATGCTGCCAATCTCTGAGCCAAGACATGAGCCTTCCCTCATGGTTACCAGGGTCCTATGTCCATGGAAGAGGTGGAAGAGCAGATGTTGACCATTCAGAAAGAACAGAGTGCTTTGTGAGTGGTACCCAACAGTATCAAGGTGCTGGTTCTTCCAGACTCCAGGAGATCACGTCAGGCACCTCTTCTTGGGGCCTCAAGGTGATATCCATGCTTACTGGCTATAGCATTGTGCTGTATGAGCTTTTAAAATGCATCTGGGCACAGTTTTCTGACATGGTCACTGGAAGGCCTTCCTTCACTGGCTTACAGGAGAGGGGATAGATAGGGTGGAATTTACAGGAGCAAGAAGTGGCCTGAATGACCTTGTGTCAGAATCGCAGCAGTGTGAACAACCTATGGTTAGGACTGAGGAGGAAATTTCAAGGACAGTGAAGAAAAGACCTGTAAATAAAGAAGGCTGTTTGCTTCATACCCTTAGACCCCATTATTTCTTTCACCCTTCACGACTGAACACTTGTACATCTTTACCCTGAAGGGCACTAGGTCTAATGGCTTGCATAAGTCTAAATATGTTATATAGGTACTTCAAAGATACTATAAAATTGTAGCAAGCCATCTGGAATACAGAAAATACACTAAAATAGCAAGGGATTGGCAATCCCACCAAACAGATCATATGAGGAGAATTTCTACCACAGTTGAAAAAATTGGTCTGCCACGGCTTCATTTTCAATTAAGTGTTTGGCCATGGTCTGGGATTTAGCATAAAGGATAGTTAGAATAATTGATAGCTTTCCATCCCTTTTGATGAAACCCTAAAGTTGAGCAGAAATATCATCCGGTCTTGAATATGCAATACTAAACTTCAACACAATCTTTCCATCATAAAATGCTAAAAATCACGAAAAGAAGTTTGTTGGAAAAAAATTGGCACTATCTAGTAGACTTGAAAATATACAAACACTGTAACCCTAAAATTTCCTCAAGGGTATGCCCCAGACCGAAGGGGCCAGATGATAAATTTTTTCACTTCCCAATTCATAAGGTGTCTGTGACAGTTGCTCAGTTCTGCATTTATAGTGTATGTGGACAATATATAAACAAATAGGAATAGCTATATACCAAAAAAACAAGTGGTGGGCCAGACTTAGCCAATTCCTGCTGGAGAAACTCGTGCAGATGTATGCCAAAATACGGGGACAAGAATATTGTTGCAGTATTGTTTGTAGTAGTCCCAAACTGGAAATGACCCAAACCCAAATGTGTATCATCAGGCCACTCATTAAATAAACCATAGGCCATGTGTCCAAGGAATATCAAACAACAATCAAATCATCTCCATAGTACATATAATAATATTCCTTTGAGATTTATGGAAGAATCTTAAAAACAAAATGTTGAGCAAGAGTAGCCAGATGGAAAGGCATACGTTCTTTATGATATTTCATTGGGTAAAACTAAAGTATATTATCTAGAAACACAACGTTAGGCAGTAAAACAGTTGAATAAAGCAAAAAAGCAGGTACAATGAGAATAAGAAGGCAAGAAGTCATCAGGAAAGGGTTCAATCATAGAAGGGCTTTGAGTGCTGGCCATATCCCATTCCTCAATTTAGATAAATGGTTACAAAGATATTCACTATTTAATATTACAGAAATCGCACATCTAGATTTTTAAATGCTTTTTCATATCTGTGTAAGTTTCATAAGAAAAATGTGGAGGTTTTTTTGTTGTTGTTTAGTACTGTCCATCTCTAAAGGACTACACAAGACAGGTGTTAATAAGATAGTATGATTCTCTCGTAAATGAGAGGTGACATGATTTTTATTTTCTACGTAAGAGCAGGTGTCTATCTTGCCCTGTGCACTGCTAACTGAGGTGGACCAGCGATATGAACAAATCAGAAGCATATTAGCCCAGGCTTTGTACACATTTCATTTCACACTCATGTAAAAGTATTTCCTAGTAGTTCATGTGCTTTTTATTTTGTCATATGCAAAATTCTAAAGTGTACACTTTTGAGAAAAATGTCTGCATTGTTCCTGTAAGTGAAATCAGACATCGACTACATGGCATTCTGAAGTAGTTGAGGTCTGCAGCTGTCTTCCTTCTTTTACTCTGAAAAATATTATGAAATTGAGAAGTGCTATCTTTGATAGTGTCTCCTGGGAGCAGAGCACGTGACGAACAGACTTCCACTGTGGAAGAGATGGGTGAGGAGGTTAAGTAAATTTTCTTTGTGTAGTTCCCATTAAACTTCAATCAGAGTTACAGAAAGAAATTTCCTCCAGGCGGCTGCGAATACAGGTATTGGTTTGACTTTAATAAAAGTCATAACTGATCTCTCTGAGGTCTCTCGTGGAATGAGCTCAGCAGAATTCAGGCAGGTCCTTGAGAGGAAAAGCGCCCACTTAAACATCACATTATCCTAATAATCCCATTCCAGAGCCACTGTCCCATTATTTTAAAGGTCTTCATTTGCAAATTGTGGTATTTGAAAGTTTTCTTTTTACATTATTGCAGAAAGTGGGGCGGATCTTTCTGAGAGCCCCACACCTATTTACAGATTCCCTCTCCTTCTGGGCTGGTGCATCTTGTAAGGCAGCAAGGTGGATAATCCAGGCCACTTAGTACCTTCCCATAATCCCTTTGATTAAACCATGTGTTTAAAGTGACACCTGCTTTGGAGGCAAGAAGTCTTTTTTTTTTTTTTATAATTTTATTGAATCATAATTCTGTACATTGGTGCAATCATAGGGCACGATTCATATACATTCAGAAATGTTTTGATCGTACTGTTACAGATAGCCTTCATGGCATTTTCTTTTTTTTTTTTTTTT
>CAUYON010203169.1:0-25396 GCA_963573935.1 Arctocebus calabarensis | reverse complement strand
CTCAGGCTGTCTCCCTGTGTCCCCAAAGGGATGTTTCTGGGCAGATCTCATCAGCCAGAGATGCCTGAAGTCTTCTCTCCCCAGTCTTACCGAGCCCAGTTGCAAGGAAGCTGTTACTCGGCCACCATCTTGGCTCCTCCTCCAGTGATATTTCATATTTTCTTAATCCATTCATTCATCAATGGATATTTTAGTTGCTTCCATATCTATAATATTTATTGTGTAAATAATGCTGCAATGAACATGAAGGTGCAGGTATCTCTTCCAGATGCTTATTTTATCTTTCTATATGCATGTGTATATGCATACATACCCTAATACATTTTAATGTTCTTCATAAAATGTCCGTTATATTGTTTTCACTATAAAAAAGAGCTTCATATATGTAGTGAGTACTTAGATTTCGTTCCAAAAGTAAACTGTTTTAAAGAAAAATTTAATATATTAATAAAAGATGATTTGAAATTGCTGTAGCTTTCAAAAACATTGGACCTATCAGTGACATAGAAGGGAAAGTGTCATCATTTCTGTATATATGTATATATGTTTACATACATATATATACACACACATACATATGTGCATATATATATATATATATATATATATGTATATGTATCAGAACTTATAGAAGCAGAGAGTAGAAGGAGAAAGATGGCTTTCAGGGGGGTTAGGAAACTAAGGTAGATGTTGGCCAAGGGGCACATCTTTCAGTTATAAGATGATAAAATGATCTCCAGAATATGCAGCATGGTGATTATATTACAGTTAATATTACTGGATCGCTAACTTGTCAAGAGAGTAGATTTTAATTGTATTCACCACAAATGCGCATATACAAAAAGGAAACTAATTGTGGTGATGGAGGTGCTAATAAATTGGATTGTGGTAATCATTTCAAAATATAGATGTATATCAAATCATCACATTGCATAACTTAAACATATTTAATTTTTACTTTCCAATTGTACCTCGGTAAAGGGTGGGAAAAATCCAATAGTATGCCATCTTCTTCATATTACTTTTATGTATAGTTCAGGCTTGATATTATGTACCTAATAGCACTATGTATCGGTCCTACTGTACTTTTAAAACATAATCTCACTGTATTGTTAACCATTTATATTTTAAATCTCCTAATACATGTTAATCTTCTTCATCAAATGTCCTGTACATTGTTTTCACTGTAAAAAAGAACTTCATATATGTAACAAGTACTTCGAATTCATTCCCAAAATAACTTATTTTAAAGAAAAATTTTAATACATTAATAAAAGAGAAAAGATGACTTGGAATTGCTATAGTTTTCAAAATCATTGGTCCTGTCAGTGATATAGAAGGAGAAGTGTCATCATTTCTACATTGCTATATCCATTTTTCAGAATTTTAATCTGCATCCGAAAATGTAAGACATGTTCAAAGAAGATTGAATACTATAACGAAATGAGCTTCAGTAACTCTGAATTTTAGAGGCAAGGAAACTGTTCAGAAATCCTTCCTGCACAGTGACAAGGATTTACACCAATATAGAATATGGTCTGATTGAGATTAAGTGAGGTCGTGATTAGAAAGTTAAGAAAGGTTCTCCAGAAAGTATATAAGCATTTCCCATTAGAAACCTTTATGTTAAAAAGTGGTTCCTGAAGTGTTCCCAAATGTGTTTGTGTATGTGTGTATATATCTTTTAGTTCATTTACATATTATATGGATAACTTTAACAAAACATTGGCATGTTTAACAATACATAGGTAACTTTCATGGTATTTATGTATATAATACATATATATATATATATGTAATGTGTGTGTGTTATAAAATGTGAGGTTCTTTGTTATCAACCAGTCTTTTTTTGCATTGAATGGGGCACTGGTAGCTTTGTGCTCCAGATGAAGAATTTTATAATTACATATTGAAAGTTGCAACTGTTTCTGCTTCCCATGACCACCTCCCTTAAACTAAGCTTCTGTGTCCATAGCTAAGCAAGTTGGAAAGTAGTATAGTTAATGAATTATTTTGAAGTAGTATTTTTAAATTTCCTTGAGGTATCAATCTCTTTATGTTTGTTTTTGGAGCTTTGATATGTGTTTTTTAATTTCATGGCAGGTGTATAGATATTAAACTCATTTTTTACTATAAGGAAGACAGATGAATACAGTACAGACTTCTCTTACTAAGAATATGCAGTGACTGTTAAAACACTGGCTTATATAATACAAATGAGCTTTATTGATCAGTTACAGTCTTTCTATCCTTTCATGTTTCTTCTTAATACTTTAAAAAGTTCATATTGGTCCATAGTCTTCCACACTTATATCACTTAATAAAATTAACTTGTATATTAGCGTGGATTGAAATAATTTAACCCAAACCAAATTAAAGTATACAATTTATGGGGGAATGGACACTCTCATCCATGTTGGTGGTAATGTATATTTCTGCAGAAAAACCTGTCAATAGATAGTAACATCTTACACCATATACATCATTGAAATTAGAAATTATAATTTTTTGTTCCTTAGCTTCAAGAATATTTATTGCACAATTATATATTATAGCCAAATATTAATAGTAATGTAAATAATCAAAAACATGTGTTGGAATCTGGGAACTCCTTCATCTGGAGTGCTGTGCAATTATAATTAAGTAACATCACAGAAAAATGTTTAATGACAGGAAGAATATTCAGGATATGCATGTAAAAGCAATAGCACATTTCAGTATACCTAATGTGTATAGCTAGCTAGATAGATAATACATATAAATAGAAATTATTTACCCACAATTATCCACTAAAAGTCTATTCCACAAACATTTGTGGTATTAATAGTTATTTCTAGCTGTTTTTAGACTTGATTATTTAAATTTTCCTTATTAGCACAAAGAATATACTCTACATACCTTGAATGAAAAAATCAGTACTTTTTCTGAAAGAATAAATTCAGAAAATAGAAACTCTATTTTGAGACATCTGTAATAACTAATATATTCTTTTTACCTTTTGCTTTAAAGTACACGAATAGTACCTGCTTTGTGCTGGGCTTCATGCTAATGTAGAAATTCATAATTGAGGGAAGAAAAGGGACAATAAATACAGCAATATCAGTACAATTAAATTAGAGTTATTGTTAGGCCTGGCTGGATTTCCCCCGGTATCCTGGTTCCTGGTGTCAAGAATGACCTGGGTACCAAGTTGAGCTGATGGAGTGAAGACAGGCACAGAGCCATCCCACGCAGTTTGTTATAGGCACAGAGCCATCCCACACAGTTTGTTATAGGAAAAAGAAAGAGGCTGTACAAAGTGAAAGTGAAGAAGGAAGCTTCCCAAATGACCCACCATGAAAATATATTCCCGAGACAGAGGAACATGTCAGTCTCCAAGAATGGGGAAAGATCCTGAAGTCTGAGCAGGTGCACCCTTTAGATGCTCTGTAGTTTGTCTCACCTCTGTCCTGGCAGGACTGGTTATTATTTCTGCCCTTTAGGGCAGAAAAGTTGAAGTTGACAAGTTGATGTTGTATAACAGGTTACATAAGGTGTAATATAACAAGTTGTTTATGTAACAGTTTCCCTTTTCAGTCATGTCTTCCCCAGAATCCTTCACCAAAACTCCACTCATATTGTGCTAACTAGATGGTAATGACATTCAGGTCAGTCTCAGGACACTAGGAACCTCTTACTGTGCATGTTTCTACTAGGGCACATTTCCTATCTCCAGTTTGGTTCCCAGCTAGAATTTACTTCCTGCTGTCTGCTCTTAGCCACTTCCTTGCCACCTGTTCATTCTCTGCCAGACATAGCATTCCCTGTGGAGAAATGAAGTCTGAAAATTTGGGGTTATTAAGTGTAAAGATTTATCTTCTGTAGCTGCTTCAAGCTGAATAGGGAAGCAGCATTCCTCAGCCTCCATGGTCTCTGGGGTAAGGCCACAGATGGAAGGTGCCTGCAGCGAGGACCTGGGGCTCAAGGGACATCAGAAGACAGATCTGAAGGGTTTTTTTCCAGGAATAGGATGGAACCCTCAGGCTAACATAGGCTTCACATGGAACTCTTAGAGTCTAGAAGACACAAACTTACCCAGGAGGTTAAAAAGACACGGTGTAAATATTAGAAGAATTCTTATAATTCAGGGTCCCACAAAAGAAAGGAACTATGAGAGACAGGGAAGGTAGTCCTTTATCTGACACCAAATTGCCACCGCAATCAGTACAGTTTTAGTTAGCCAAGGAGCTTAATCTAAGATTATGTTTGTTCTTATCTCAATTTACCCTAAAGAATTTATGTCCATGCAACAAGTGATATCCTTACTCTCACAGACACCTTCTTTTTCTAGTAATATGAAGCCCAAAGCTGGTGGTGATCAAGGACAACATTTGCTAAAAAATCTAAAGGCCTTTGCACTGCTATAATGGATTGAGTAGTTTGTATATTCTGGACTGTTTTAGACAATTTGGTGAATAGTGCCTGAGTAACATAGATGTTAGTAAATCAGGCTGAATGGACCCTCCTGCCAGGATCCCTATTGCTATTAGGGCTACCTTGTCCATTTTTACTGATGGTCATCAGTGGCTGGGATCACACCATTTATTTTCTACATGTAGGAATCAGAAATGGTCACTGTCTCTATTTTGCAAATGATATTCATTTGTCTAGGTTTAACACAACCTGCTGCCCAAGTGCATTCATAAATGATAAAGACTTGGGAATCCTGGGTAAATCCAAAGCAATTAATGCCTCGTTAATGATTCTTAAATCCCAGACAAGCCTCCATTTTCCATTGGGTTTATTTACTGCCGAGATAGGAGCGTTACACAGAGATGAACATTCCACCAACATCCCAGCCTCTAGCAATTGCTATGTTATTGGGGCAATTCCTACCACCACTCTGGGGGCAACGGATATTGTCCCTTATAGAGAGAATCAATTCTTCATTTAAGGGTATCCTTAATTGGAGGAACCCTCACAGCCTTCCTGGGTTTCCTGTCTGCAAAGAACACAGGGTCAGCATCCTTTAGGTTTGTAGCTTGTTTTGTTCACCATTAAAACTATTTCAAAGGTTTCCCATGTTGTGGTATAGATATATAGTTGTAACTGAAGACACAGCTTGACTAGAATATCTCTTCCTGATAAAGAAATCCGAACTTCAGAGATAATCAAAAATTGATGAGTTGTTAACATTCCTTCCCAACTACATAATAAAGAAGAAGTGTAATACCTTTTGGTGGGGCATTCGTCAGTGCCCCCAACCACACATGAGGAGGATGGCAGAGGCCCACCAAAGGTTTTTTTGAACAAACGGATAACTGTCAATCAAAAAATATATATTAGTTTACAAGCCACATGCAAATTTACTTGGAGTGTTCTTCTTGTGTGATCTGGATGATAAAAGGAAGAGCCAGTGTTGAACAAAGGCCCCACTGAAACTTAGTTATGTGTGACTATGGCTGCCAGGGCAAAATTCCCTGTCATCCCTTTGTGGTCAAGGGACAGTTCTGTACAGAATGGCCTGGTTGTCCACATTTGGGACAGGGCTTCCTGGGGTTCCCAACTTTCTCTGCACTACTTCCAATCCCTCTGGAGGGAACTCAGCAGTAGTGTCTGTGTCTTCCACACCAATAACTGACCTGGTCACCATTTCTTGTGTCCTCTGAAATAGCCCGGTGAGCCTGTGCATCAGTGGCTGCTCCCGATAATTTGGCCTTTTGGCAGTGCCTGTGTGTTACGTCCAGATCTCAGTTTGTTGAACAGTGAAGGCCACTGACAGCAGCTGGGGAGTATGTTTCTGGAGTCCAGTGCCATCTTTCCTGACAATGCCAGAGCAAGAATTGATAACAAGTGACTATCTATTACTATTACTGCCTCTGGAAAGTGGGATTCCATATTAGCAAATGTCCTAAAAGCTTCAGTAATTCTATACACTGCTGGGCTTTCTTTCTGCTGGGCTAACTCACCTAGCTTGTGAAAACTGACTGGGTTCACTTGGACAACTTTCATACCCTCCACAGTGCACACTAGTATACAATTAATTTCATCAACTCCTCCTAGAACAAGTGGTACATACATCATTGTTGAATATCATTATAGTCATAGTGATGCTTCAAACGTAACTCTAATGATATTTAGCAATAAGGTATTTAACACTAGTTTTAGGATGAGTTTTCAAAATTAATTGTCAGATCTCATATGACAAGAAATACGAGAGGCTCTATTCCAGAAATAGAGTCTCAAACTTGCACTGAAGGGTGGATGAGGCCTGGCATTGATTGGCACATAGCTTCCCAAGAGGGATACTTCCAAAATGACATAGTGATATTCAGTAATGAGGTATGTACCACTTTTTCTAGGATGAGTTTGTGAACTTAATTGTCTTACTATGTATGATCACACCATTGGGATCCTACACCACCTGATTTGTAATTACATTTGATATCCTTGTCCCCCAACTCAAATGATCTCACAACTTATCCTGCCCTTTATAGGGAACCACAGTGGAAGGGCTGTCTGCTAATTCAGCATGAGAGCATGTTGAGATTGCCCCCACCTCCTTGTTTCTGTCAATAATCCAGAAACTTCAGTCTGAAAATAGGCAGAAGAAAAATACTACATTTTTCCATCAGAAATCCCTCTTTTCAACATAGCCAACCTAATCACATATAAAACTTTTTTATGGCTAATTATATCCTATTACAGCTGAATCATATTCTATTTTGTATATATAACATATTTTCTTTATCTGTCTATCTTTTGTTGAACAGGTTGATTCCATGTCTTGGCAATTGTGAATAGTGTGGTACATAGTTGGCAGATATCTCTTCAATGTGCTGCATATGAAAGGAAGCAATCAACAGAGCAAGAAACCACCCACAGAATGAGAGAAAATACATGCAAACCATTCACCTAACAAAGGACTAATGGCCAGAACATATAAGGAATTCAAGCATCTTGACAGCAAATATCAAATAACCCAATTTAAAAATCGGCAAAAAATCCGAACAGACATTTTTTTACAAAAGACATACAAATGTCTAAAATACATATGAAAAAATGTTCAATGGTACTAATAGTTTGATTGTAAATCAAAACCACAGTGAGATATTGTCTCACCCTGATTAGGATGGCTATTACCAAAAAGTCAGATTTTCTTAAAAGGTTACATTTTTTTTCAAAAGAAAGTCATGATTATTGGGCATACTAGACAAAGGCATATAGAATCACTTTTTGTTATTATTTTTTGACATTTTGGTCCACTTCAATGTCCTTTTGATCTGAACTTTTTTTTTCTTCATAAGATTTCGTGTCAGGTCTTCATCTATACAAGACTATAGCAGTGAGCCATCTATTATCTGTCCATTAGACTAACACTATCTTCTTTTTTGATTTAAAAAAAAAATTGGAAACTCGTTGTAGACTTACAGGAAGTTGCAGAGATAGTAAAGAGTTTCTCTATATCTCTCACATTGTTCTCCAAATGTCAACACTTTACATAACCACTCTATGATTATCAAGACCAGAAAATTAACACTAACAAACTAGGTTTAACCGAAGAGTGTTCAAGGTCACCAGCTTTTATTAACTAAATATTATTTTATTTCTATTCCAGTAACCCATTTATTCCCACATGGCATATACTTTTTCATTCTCCTTAGTCTCCTACAAAATTTCCTCCTTTTTCCTTTGTCTGTTATGATCTTAATACCTTTGCAGAGCATCAATCAGTTATTTTTCTTTAAATATGCCTTAGTTCAAATTTGTCTGATATTTTCTTAGGAATTGTCTGAATTATGCTTTACTGGCAAGAACACTATAGAAATAACAGTATAGTCTTCAGATACCTTATAACACAGAATTAATGATATTGATATATCTTAATGATGAAGTTGCTTTGATCATTCGTTCAAGTTAGTTTCTCCAGATTTCTCTACTCTGACGTTAGTCTTATTCCCTTTGTCATTAATAAAAATATTTTGTACATGCATTCAGATCATGCAATTGGACTTATCCTCAAATTTGTATTTGCTAATTTTAATGACTGTCTTCATTAAAGTAGATGCCATCTTCACTAATTATTAAAGAGGTGTTTTCCAAATGGAAATTTTCCATTTTGCCTTGTAGTTTACATTTAAAAAGAAGACCAGCTCCTTCTCTTCTGTTTATTTAATCAATTATTTATTTGTATTAGTGTAGGCACATGAATATTTTATTCTGTGGCTGTAATCTCATATTATCATTCCTTTCTTGCTCAATTTGTTCATGCTTTAGCCACTGGAGATTCTACAGGCTGTTTTGGGTTTTTAGATTTGATTTCATTTCTATATACCCCTTCGTCTATTTTAAGTGTGATGAGTTGAGAATAATATATTAGTTTCCAATTCAATACCATTAGGTTCATTTCAGCCAATCCCCTTTCCTTTTAGTAACTTCTTTCTCCAAAATTTGTTTAAGCATTAACCTCAACTTACTATTGTATTTACTATCTCTTTTTTTAATTCTATTTCCATATTTTTTAATTACAGAAGTTTTACATTTAATAGTATGTTTTCATGACTGGTAGGGCTAGTCACTCTTTGTCGTTTATCTTTTTCATGAATATCTCAGCTATTCTTGCATATATGTTTCTTCCAGATAAAATTTATGCAATTCTAACTGTAAGCAATGATTTTTATTTTTATTGAAATTGAATTTATAAATTAACTTAAAAGTAAAATCTCCATGGTATTATGAATTCAATCTATGAACTGAACTAAGGCCTATTGATGCCTTCAAATATTTTTTTGTGTGTCAGGTAGTTTCCAAATCTTTTTCCCAGTCTGTGGGTTATCTCTTCCCTTGGTCCATCATTTCCTTTTCTATGTAGAAGTTTTTAACTTGATCTGATCTCATTATTTCATTTTTTTCTTGGTTGCCTGTGTTCACAGAGTCCTTGCCTATGTCAGTGACCTAAAGAATTTCCCAATGTTTTATTCCAGTAGTTTTGGGTCTTAGATTTAGGCCTTTAATTCACTTTTATTTGATTTTTGTATATGGTGAGAGAAAATCATCTAATTTTATTCTTCTGCAAATGAATATCCAGTTTTCCCAGCACCATTAATTGAAGACACTGTCCTTTTCTCCTTTACCCACTGTATGCTATTGACACCTTTGTCAAAGATAAGTTCACTATAAACATGTGGGTTTAATTCTGGCTTCTCTTTTTCATTCCTTTGGTCTATATGTCTGTTTTTATGCAAGTACAGTGCTCTTAGGTCACTAAAGATCTGTAATATACTGTGAAGTCAGGTAATGTTCTTCGCTTAGGTCTGTCCTTTTGTTCAGGATAGATTTTTCTATTCTGGATTTTTTGTGAGTCCCTATTAATTATAGGATTATCTTTTCCATTTCTGTGAAAAATGTCAAGGTATTTTGATAAAGATTGCATCAAATCTGTGGATTGCTTTGGGTCATATGGGCATTGTTTTCCTTTTTCCTTTTAATTATTACAGTTACCTAATATTTGTATATCTTCACAGGGTACACGTGATATTTTGATACAGACATACAATGTGACATTTTTTTAAACTATTGATTCTGCCAATACACAAACATGGATATCTAATTTGATTTTTAACTTGATAACATGTGGCAAATCATAAAATTTTTTCAACATTTGGCCTTGACTTAGCCCTCCTACTTCAGAAAGTTAATGACATTGCCATAGTTAGCATCAATACTTTTAAGGAATTCCTGCAATTGGCAATGATTCAATCCCTGGGCCTTTATGAAATTTCTAGTCTTGATGATGATTTGCATGATGTTATCCATTTTTAAAGCTTTTGTACAAAAATTTCTTCATGTAACATGCAATGCTAGTTCATCAAACATGAGTTTTAATTGCAATTACATTGCTTTCTGTTAATTTTATGAGTCTCTGACTTTTACCTACCATTGCTCAGGCACCATCAATAATTTATATCACATATGTTGACAATGGACAAAAAAAATGCTTTAACATATTTTTCACTGACTTGTATAAATCTCTTGATTTAGTTGTGTATTTAATGGAGATAACACACTGGAAACCTCATAAAACTGAAGGCACATATGCACATAAATAGCAAGAGTGTATGTTGTTTGTTTTATGTGACATTGAGACATGATGTTTTCATCTGCAAAGTTCATGCTCAAAATCATACAATTGAACTCCACAAAAGAAAAATTACAAAAAAGTCTCATAATATTTTAAGTAAGTTAATGACTCCGTGGCATTCATAGTCATCCTGGGCTGCATGAAGCCTGTGGGCCATGGGTTGGACACCCTTCAGTAAGATATCTCCAGTGAAGTTCCTGGTTCCCTGTAATAGTCAAGAGTACATACAAACTATTTATCTATGGCTCCTTCTTATCCTCTATTTTTCATTTGTACTCCTGCCAATTTTACTTGGCTCTTCAAAGAGTAAACAATGCTTTGGTGGTTCTAATTTTATTAAACCTGAGTTCAAGTTCCTCTTATCTTGCTGCAACTCTCACTTCTTTTCAGATGAATGTGGTGGTCTGTTCCCTAGTGACACTTCCATGATGAATCATATCAATGAAGGCCATTATAACATTGGGAATGACCTGGGCCATTGTTGGGAAGCTTCTAAGAATTAAAGCAAGTAGCATAAACACAAAAGTCAGGTGAGGCTGAGCTCATCTGGGTACCACATAATGAAGACCTGTTTATTGCATCACATAGAAGACTTACATGCCAAATGACAATTTCTATATGTTCACCTATAATTTAATGATTTAAAGATACTATTTGTAATAGTAGCACTTTTAACATTCTGTTGCTTTGGTCTTTATGATGTGTAATATATTTTATTTTTCCATTAATGTAAAATGAAACTCTTTCTTAATCAGGTATAGGGAAAATGCAATGAAACAATAGCTGCAGTATTCTAGTTAAAAAACACAGATAATAAAATGTTGACATTTGCTTTTATATACAAAGATGAACGACTTTTTAAAAAAGTTATTACAATTTAAATAATATATTAAATATTTTCTTTTAATGCATAAGAAAGGAACGATTTTACTGTTAATTTAATGAAAATTTTCTTTTGAAAGACAGAATAAGATGCTGAACAGATTGTTATGTCCTTCTATCGAGCCATTGAACAATTTTGCTTAGAATTTTCTTCAGTAGGAAACACACTAACTTGATGCACATGATAATTTTGGAGCTGTTTTGTTCTCTCTTAAGTTTCTACATTCGATTTTAGATTTGTACAGATTGACCTTTTCTGCTACAAAATCAGAGTGTTACCAATTAAAAATAGAACACTAGTGTCATAAAATTAATTCTACAAGTATACTTTTTATCTGAATAATTTCCTACATACAATTCTCCAAATGTTGTGGAAAATAAAAGTATCCCCCTCTACAATCCCTAAATATTGTGACTCACACATATTTTATTTGTGTGAATAGGAAGTTAAGGTGATGTTACAATTGATGTCTGTAGAAGGTGAGAAAAGGTGGGGCAAATTCCTTGTGAATGAATTTATATAATAGAAGTAAATGCCAATCATTTAAGGTAAATATAAATTTCAATGAAAAAAATCACAGTATAGTTTCAGCACAAAAGAAATAAATAAGCAAAAGAAAATGAAGGAAGTTTAAGACTAGTCTAAAACATCTGATTTCAACATATACAAATAATGGTCATGAAAATAATTATTAGAGGTACTTCTAGATTTATGTTTTTCTACAGAAATATATGCTTTGGGGAAATCAAGAGAATAGAATAACTCATTAATTATACTCTGGATGAATTTTCATGAATGAAAAAATGAAATTAACTATTTGGTTCTCTCTTCCCTCCATCAGTAGAGGTGGCAAAATAAACCAAAAATCATTAGGATCTGGGTGTATCCATTAAAGACACAACCGACTTCATTCCATTGAAATTATACTATATTCAGATTTCCTTCACATAGGCTGTAGCAGCTAAAATTATAAGAGAAGGCTACCATTGCTACTAATTTAGTTTACATGTGTCTTGTCAGTGAAGTGAATGAGTCGTGGGCTCACATCAATCTTTTCCAGAAAATTCATTCTTACCTGACTTAGATGAAAATCCTTTAATTGATGGCCTGCAAGACTGTTCTCATTAGATTGATGCATTGTTAAAATCTAATTTTTGTCACCCAACATAGATAGTGCAGAATTCTTGTCAGCAATGTCTGTTGAGCACACTGCCTTTTTTTAATCTTCTAGTTTTCAGGATTCGTATTATTAATTTAAGAGCCGAAGGATGTACTTCATATTTAAAGCTCTGAATTATGTGAGTGCAGTGGTCTGCAATGGTGACTTAATTAAGAGTGAGTATCATTAACATCTTTCTGCCTGTTTCTGTCTTCAACAGGGACCATGGTAGGTGCAATTTTTACCTCCTCTTCAACTTATAAGTTTTTACTCCTACGTCAGAAGAAGTAGCTTTAAGAAGTCCTCAAGTGACTCTATGAATCTCTCCACTTCTGAACTTTCATTCATGTTTCCTCGAAATTTTGGCTCCGGTTTCAATTCTAGAATTAATTATTTTTCTAAATAAAAAAAACATAGTGACTCTAGCAATGAGCTTTTTAATTATCATTGCTTCCCTCTTCCATTTGAAATACTGCTACCTTCGAAGAGTCTCAACTGTGTTCCCCAGGCCTTGCTCAAAAGTCTCTTCTCTATTCACGGATGGAGAAGTGTCTGTGCACTTATTCTGAGCACACCTCACTAAAACTCCTCCAGATTCTCACTAAAAAGAACACAGAAATATATAAACAGAAGGAAAAACCCAGACCAATAAACAAAGCCACTGTAGCCGCAATTGAAATGTGAATGCTCACATGAAACAATAACTTTCCTAAAAATCATGTTTAAGAAATATCATAAAAACCGCACCATAAAATCAGTTCTACTTTCAGTTGTCTCTTCTCTGCCTCTAAAACAGATCAACTGTAGTTGCAATTGAAATGTGAATGCTCACATGAAACAATAACTTTCCTAAAAATCATGTTTAAGAAATATCATAAAAACCTTACCATCAAATCAGTTCTACTTTCAGTTGTCTCTTCTCTGCCTCTAAAACAGATCATTTCCTGGGTGAAGATGAAGAGGTAGGGGAATGGGGTATAAGGGAAAATCTTGAACTTCCTAACTTTTTCTGAAATGTAACTTTATCTTAATAGCTGACCCAGTCCCAGAAATAATTTCTACTATCCAATTTTATTTCCAAATTCTCTCTTAATACAAAGACAGATAAGTTTGTTTGTTTTTTTAATCTAAAGATAACTGACAAAAGTGTAGTGGGAATAAAATTAGTTTTTAAATTTGAGTGTCTGATATGATTTGCCTTCTAGATCCCTTGTTTTATTGCATAAGCTCATGTCAACCTGGAGGAGTTTGCCCTTTAGTCATTTATTCTGGCGATAAGACAAGGCAAAGTAGGAATGTAAGAGATGCAAAGAGAGAGCTAGGAAAAAGAGAGGGCTATACTGAAGGTTCACAGCAGAACTGAGTTAAACTGCTAATCTCTAAAACTTTCCAACTGAGGAAATGTACCCAAACCCTACTATCACACAGACAAAGGAAAGGAAGCATTCTACTGGAGAGTCAGCTGGTAATAAAGGAATTCAAGCATAGGAGGTAGCCACATTTGGGAATCTTATCTTTTGACTCACACGATGATTTTCTTAGCCTTGACTGGAATCTAGCACTTTTCTTGTGGGTAGAGTAAGTTAGAGACAGCCTTCTTCTGTTTCTATATTCATAAATGTTATCAACATCTGAGAACAGGACCAATATATACTGAACAATGCAATCAGGAAAAAAAATGTTCCCAAATTGAAATTGTTCCTTTTTTTTTATTATTTTTTTTGTTTGTTTTTTTGTTTTGAGGCAGTCTTTACTCTGTTGCCCCAGACTAGAATGCTCTGGCATCATACCTCACAGCAACCTCAAACTCTGGGGCTCAAATGATCATCTTGTGCCTCTGGAGTAGCTGGGACTACAGGCACCCGCCCACAATATCTGTGTAGTTTTTCTATTTTTAGTAGAGACAGGATCTTCCTCTTGCCAAGGCTGGTCTTCAGCTCAAGCAATCCACGTGCCTTACCCTTCACCAGTGGTAGGATTACAGGTGCAAGACACTGCACCTGGCCAGTTGAAATTTTTCTGATATCTACATCTTTTTAGAAGTTTTCATAGTTTTGCTCCTTTTATCCCCAAATTATAATTAAGTTCATTCACTCAAGGCCTTCCCACAATTTGAACCCAACTAAACTTATTTGTTCTTTTTAATTATTTTGTATTACCTTAAAGTTACTGTATAAAAACAATCTTGCTAAAATTCAATTTAGCGTCTTTTCATTTATTAAACTTTTCAAGTTGGAAAATTTACTTTGTCTATAATTTCTTCATAGACACCTTTATTCTCCTTCAATGTTTAAATGATACTGGTATCTTGGATCCAACATAATTTTTTTACCTTTTCGTATTCTGTGCATTGTTTGCACTTACTTACAATGTCTTGTCTTGCATTAGTAGTAATCATATTATATCTCTAAGATTAAAGGTTTGGAGGTGGAGGTACCACTCCAATTACCAGCTCAGTTAGAATCAATGCAGGAATTAGGATAATTACTAAAAATAAAATGCCTATATTTACTCAGATGTATAAAACTACACAAGCAAAGACGAATCTGACCATCCCCACATTGACGATCAGACTCCCTTGTCAATAGCTGTTTCTTTAATACATGTTTGTTCACTTTAAAATATGTTATTAAGACAAAGAAAAGAAATAGTTTAAATTTAGAATGCAACACACCCAACCATATCTCTTTACACTGTAGTAAAATTTATAAAACTGCAAATCTTTTCCCATCAGGAAAGCGCAGTGACTAAGATTATTTTACTTTATATTTTGTTCGTAGGAGAGACCATTTTCAAAATTCCTCTTTAAAAACTGTTTCATATTCCATTAGTGAAAGCCTCCCCACTGAAGATTGATGTATTTTCTGTCTGCATCTATCTTTTTTATCCTTTCCTAAAGGCCAGCCTCCAGTGCATGGATATTAATGCCAAGTCATGTAGTAGGATAAATAGGCCCTTAGTATTAAAAAACATACACCTCTTTTTTTATTGAAAAATTCCTTTTATGACAGAAGGAACCTAAATTTGCATTTAAATAGAGACTACTCAACTAAGATACTGCACTAGATTTTTAAAATATGTGATTTTTATAAGGTTGATAAATACTTGCACTATCACAGATTTTCTAGAAGGCAATCAAGGAGTGAAAAAGAGTATTTCCCAAGCTAACAAATTTAAACATGTATAATCTCTTTATTCAGGAATTTTGATTTGTATTAGGTCTCTATAAATAAGAGTCATTTTCAATATTTAAAGTGTTTAAAAGTTTAAGGTGAAACTTTAGGTGTTATGGTGAGTCTCTTCCTTCTGCTAAATCAGTTAACTTCTAGATGTAACTATCTTACAGTGAAATTATTTACTGTCAGTCACCTCCTGGGGTATAAAATATAGGAATTTCTCCCTAAGTGAGCCCATTATACTATAGTATCTAAAAGATAAATTTTGGGGTACAAGTTACATTTTCAGTGAAAGCACTACTATCTAATTGAAGTTGGTAAAAAAAAAAAAAATGAAGCTTTTGGGCAGCATCTGTGACTCAAGGAGTAGAGCACCAGCCCCTTATGCTGAGGGTGGCGGGTTCAAACCTACCCCTGGCCAAAAACTGCAAAAAAAAAAAAAAACAAAAAATGTAAAAAAATGAAGCTTATGACCAGGGTTCCAAAATTTTATGACCCTTAATAATTGCATGAAAGCTTATAAAAAAATTAAAATCTATAGGTTCTGATTCTGATTTGGGTGGGACATTGAAAGAGTATCCCAGTAAACTCTAGGCATGTCATCAACTGTGGGTGATATAACGGATTGTGGAAATGGATAATGCTAAAATAACAAAAATGTTCAGTGCCTTTGTGAACCCTTTGTTGACACAAATAATTCACAGATTCAAATGAGAACCATGCACAAATAATTTCCCTCTGGAGGAGCAGGCAATTATTAATCACAGTTCCCAAGAAATTTTCTTTCTGTTACATTAGGACTCTTTGTTATTTGATTAATGGATACGCTTCTGAATGATGTATTCAAACACCATAGTTTACAAAAGAAGCTATTTTAATTTGGGAGCTTTGCAGTTTTATACTCTGTTAGTTACATGAATGCAAAGTGCCTCCTGGAAGACCTCCCATTCTTCAGACAGCTATGCTCTACAAATCTATAATTCCAGATTTATTTATTACAATCTATCTACATAACAACATAGGAGCTTTTGAAATAATTCCTTTTTTAAAAAAACATAGACACTCTGTTCTTTAGCATTAGCAAGTTGAGAAAAGATCTTTATAGGACATACTATGTTAATGAGAAAGTTTATTGGAGGCTCATCATTTTCATTCAATCTTCTCAGGGAAAATTCTCATCACCAAGCAAAGAATCATAGGCTTGCTGTAAAATCTTTTCTTCTCAATTCTTTTTCTAACTGATCATCAGAAAAGCCCTCGTTTTTAGACAACAATTATCCTTCTGCTATTTTCTCTTTGCAAATATCCATACTATAAGTTTAATTTATTAAATAAAATCTCAAAGGACTAATTCATATTACATGTCTGATTTATGTAACAGAGATAAAGGTTTGGAAAAGAGCAAAATATCTTTTAAGAGTGGTCTTTGCTAAATTTCCCACACTTTGGGGAATTAAAGCCTGTATTCCTTCCCATAGCCAGTAAACAAAGACAAATGTTCTTTGATGTTAGTTTTCTAGTATCTTAAACCAAAAGACAAGGCTGAACAGAATCGTCTGGACAAAGGGCCCAAGTGAATCATCGCCAGAGATAAAGTTGACCGAAACCACAAATATAGTTAGACAACAATTGCTGAAGCTGCAGCACGTGTCACTTAGACCTGAGAACACCTGCAGGAGACCCTGCTTTTAAAAAGAACCCTGTATTCTGCTTAAGAACTTGATGGTGAATACTTTTATGCCTTTATGGTATTCAATGTGATGATTACTTGTACAAATTGGAGTGTTTCCATCCCACTAGTTAACATAGCTTTCACTGAATCCCAGCTTCTTGTCCAGCCTGCAGAACCGTGAGCCAAATGAACCTCTTTCTTTACAATTCCTTTACAGCACAACAAACTTCTACAATATTAGCAAACCAAACTTCTACGCATCAGAAAACTGACTTTCATTCTTTGGAAACTTTCACTCTTTGAGCCAGCCCTCAAGTTGCTCTTAAATATTCTCTCCTTAAGCTAGATTCTGACTCTTTTGATTATTTCAGGTTGAGCAGATAAAGAAATTAAAATAATCTCTTAATTGCACTTTAAAGTCTGTCCAGTTTTGAGCCTCTGTATTAGGTCAATCTTCACAGCAATCCTGTAGCATAGTTACCACCTTATTTTAGAGATGAGAAACTGATCTTCAGGCATTTAATTAATTTCTCTAAGCTCACATTGTTTGCAAACAATGGAAGCAGAATTGATTTGGAGTTTCTTAATGCCTAAACTAACGCTTGTTTCAACAACATTTTGCAATATCCATTCTGTAGAATAGTGTTATAGGGGAATGAAAAAGAGACTCTCTGATAAGTCAAGTTTGATTAATATGGCAATAAAAAACTTCTATATTTCTTAACCAAAGTACTCCTTATAATTTGTAATATGCTATTACATACCTTGAATCTTGCAGAGGGGGTAAACAAAGAATGTAATATTTGACGATTTTATTTAAGTTTGTGTTTACTTTGTGGCAGACTAAATCCTGGAACTAATTTTCCTTAGAATTCTCCCCATTAAATTCTGGGCTTTGTGATTCTGCACTCTCAGTTTTAGATTGTAATTATCAGTGAAGGGATAATAGAACTGAATCTGCACTGGGACTCTGGCTAAGAAAATTACATCTACTTAGAAGAATCATCAAGAACCCATGATGAATAAATAAAGATGATGCTTTTAATTAATATTACCTCTTAGAGGAAAGTGGGTTTCAGGTTAAGGATCTATATGGCCTTTTGCCTTTTGTAGATGCAAATGAAATATGTAAAATATTTTCTAAAATAGTATGTGACATCAAAATAACCTAGATTTCAGACTCAATTTTGAGAGCCCAAAATGCCAGGATGGTTTGGAGTGATCATAGACAGATTTTCAATGCTGAGCACTTGGAGCAATTCCTTGCCTAAGTTAGTTATATAAGATTTTTTTTTAATGGAATTGCTGTCTTATCTTGGACTGTAGTCATTTTCTTGAGGTTCCAAAAGTCCTCTTACTATCATTATTTTTTAAATTTTAAATGAAAACAATCACTGCAGTGTGTGGTGCTGAATTACATCTAAAACTCCAAACCATTTCTTCAGCAATTCTATTTAACTGTGCTAATATCCTGTCTTAATAACAGTTTCACCAGAGAGATACAAATGAAATGTTTGCCAGAGTGATGCATTAATAACTCAAAACCTTTAATTATAGCCATGCCCAATTTAATTAAACCCTACATTATAAACTGTGGGCCTTCATATTATGGACCCCAAGTTGAATGGTTTATAGCTCAGCTATTTAAAAATTATTCCATCTTTCAGAATACGATACAAGTTCTCCAATTGTGAGAGAATGATCTTTGTTTTCAATTGGGAAAATAAAAACACTTAATACGAACCTACTATTGGCAATGAAGGTATGAGTTTTATTTTATTAAAAACATATCTGCACAATTCTTTGATGAATGCTGCCAACTGAAATTAGTAATTATTTTAACAATTAAGCAAATAGAGACCAAAAAGAAAGACAAATGAGATGTGTCTTATAAATATCCTTTGATGTAAAGATGGAGAATTTGATTTAAATCTGAAGAAGCAAATGAATAGCAATCTGTGTGTTCAAACACTCATTTATTTTTTTTTAATAAGGTACATATTACTCCAGTAAAAATACTCCTAAATTCTAATCATTTTTCTTCCTTATCACATTAAGATTAAGGTTCTCAAGATTAGAAAAATGGATTGCAAACTTCAGTATGAAAGAGAATCACCTGGGAGGGCATTTTCATCTCCTACTATAGTAGAACTTGTGTTAAGTTGATCCCCCCAAGGGATTGTAACAAACTTGTCAATGTACGGAGGTGGTCAACATTAGGAACTAGGCCTGCTTCAGTAGGCGGTTGATATAGAGAGGTGGTCAACTATGGAGGATATCCTGTAGTTTCCAGGTGATACTGTTGCTGTCGGCTCTTTTTTATTCTTGGTGGATTCATTTGACCACAAATTACAGTTTATGCTAATAAGATGACTCAGAGTTTGAACAACCCACATGATAGGCTGACCATTCCAGAAAGACAATCATGATTTAGGGTGGGGTTTTGTTCAGGAAGTTTCACCTGTTTAACCACATGAACAATTTATCGACCTTTCCAATAATACATAATAAAGTCACCATAACACTGAACACTGAAGCCTAGATATCCAAGGCATGTTGTCACACATGTGTATGAGACGGTAACACATCCTGAGGCCATGGACGTTTCAGACGTGGAACAGTCAGTCCCTGTCAGTCTCTTCCCTTGGCTGGTTCTAATTTATATCCTTTCTCTATAAGGGTAACTATAAGTATACTCATAGTATAGCTATGAGTATATTTTTCCATGAGTATAATAGCTCCTGATGCATGCTGTGAATCTTTTTAATGATTTAATGAACTTGAGTGTGATTTTGGGAAACTACACACTTTGGGCTGGTATCAGAAATGACAGTAGTCTTGTGGAAGACTTTCTAACTTTGGAAAATCATCTCTCTAAACCCTCCTGACAGTTGAGGGAAAGAAGCCTTGGACAGACTTAGTATTCTGGAGAATTCTCTTTAAAACTTGAAGTCCAGCTAACCTTGGGGGTGGGATTGGGAAGATGAAGAAAAGAGAAAGGAAAGAAAGAGCAAGAAGGAGGGAGAGAGAAAGAAACTGGCTATAGGATGACAGGTGACACCACAAGTGAGCTGGAACACATTTTACATATGCTTCCCAGGACACTGCTACCAGGGTGCAATAGTCCTGTGGTATCTGTGGAGGAAGGGCTCCATGATATCCCCCTCCAAACATAAAAATTCATGAAAGCTCAAGTCCTTGATGCCAATAGTACAGTATTTGCATATAACTCATAAACATCTTCTTTTCTACTTTAAATTTTCTCTAAATTACTAATACTTAACACATTATAAATATTATGTAAACACTTGTTATAATATATTTTTCAGGAAATAATTATAAGACTGTACATGTTCAGTAGAGATACAATCATTTTTTTTAATATTTTCAACCTCCAATTGGTGATGTTTAAAGATGTCAAGCCCATGAATAAGGATACTCAATTGTACTAATTTTTCTCTATATACTGCTAGTCTTTCTATCACAATAACTATATGACAATAACCATGTTACCTAGAGAGACAAAAAAAAAAAAATCAGTTAAGGCTTAGGTGTTACCATCTCAGATATGCTAATCTAATCTCTTTTCTAGATTCCTGTTTGTCTCAGGTGCTACTACTCTGCCAAATACATTTAAATGTCAATACTTTAGAAATCCATAGTCTCAGAAATATATGCATATTTAAGATTCTGTAGCATCCAGAAACATTATAACAAAAATCTTAGATAGCATTCATTTCATAGATTAAAAGGGGAAAAAAATATTCTGCTTTTCTTTGGATCTTGTTGCAAGACCTCGCACCAGCTCCAAATAAGGTATGAAAATTCTTTCAAAGTGCTCCTCCTTTGAGATTAGAAAGGCCTTTCATAGGAGGATAGTAAGACTACTGGATACTCTTCAGTTCTGTGTGAACTGTGGCAGGGCGTAATAGAAACGGGAGCAGGTCTACTTGCCTATGAAATTTAGAGGGAAAATTTAGTGTTAATGTAAATTTCTTCTCTCTGTAGAATTTGACTGCGTAGTTTTTGTAGAGCAATATTAATGACTTTACTGAGGTCTGACAAATAGTTGCCATTGAAAGCAACTGATAGTTTAGAGTCTAATGACATGACAAGTTATGTTTTTCTTTCTTTCTTTTTTTTTTTTTTTTTTTGAGACAGAGCCTCAAGCTGTCACCCTGGATAGAGTTCTGTGACATCACACTCACAGCAACCTCCAATTCCTGGGTTCAAGAGAGTCTCCTGCCTCCGCCTCCTAAGTAGCCGGGACTATGGGCGCCTGCCACAATGCCCAGCCATTTTTTTAGTTGCAGCCATCATTGTTGTTTGGTGGACGGGGGCTGGATTTGACCCGCCAGCTCAGGTGTCTGTGGCTGGCGCCTTAGCCCATTGAGCCACAGGCGCAGAGTCAGTGATGTTTTTCTTGAAGTATTTTATATATCTGTTATTTACATACGTGGAGTTTTGTCTTCTCTTCAGCTACAGCTTTCAGCAGGGTTAGAAATTTTGTTCACAACTTAGAAAAAGAATAAAATACTTCCTATATGCAGGCTTCTACATCAGTCTTGGAACACAAAAAGAAATGAAGGAAAAGTGACAAAAGATACTAGAAGGTCCTACTAAAGCACTGATATGACTGTAGCAGTTTCTATTTAGGATAATAAGAAAGTAATTAAAATTTTACAACTATTTTGGATCCTCTACATATTTTGTATATACATGACACTCAAAAAATTGATTGACTGCTTGATCTTTTTATAATTTTAAAGTTTAAAAAATGAATATAAACAATCCCACTTAGGCAGACAAGTTCTGCACAGAATATAAGGAGAGAGCTCTATGTTCTAAACATATAGCTTAAGGAAATTATTTTACTTAAGGTCATAAAATCAAAGATAGACTGCATGCATTTTCTCAAGTAAAAATGGATATCAATGCAGATTTTGTACAAATAAAAAAAGAATAAATATCATTTAATTCTTACATTTTCTGATTTCACTAGTTACGTTGCTGCCCAATCGGACTGTACTACCTGTTGCACAGAGAACAGATGCCCTCAGACAACTGGGCGTTACAGGAGAGAACGAGTTTATCTCACGGATCACGAAGTGGGGAGACAGGAGAAGTTTCTCAAACCAGCCTCCCCGAGAATGTGGGAGATAGGGTTTTTAAGGCTAGTTTGACAAGTAGGGGATTAGGTAATTAAGTTTACAAATTGGCTAAGTTGGGGGCGAAATCATAGGAGTGTGTAGGGTCTGGATATAATGTTTTGGTTTTGCTCCATCTCCAGGGGCTGTGATTCCAGTCCAGTTTGTTTCCTTGGGGCGGTCGCTGCTCTAGGCAGGTTAGCTAATCCACTGTAAGGCATGGTCAAAAATTATCTTAGAAGCTGCCTTTAGAGTTCTGAAAGATGATGTTATCTATGAAGAAAAGTTAAGGGTCTTCACAGCCAGCAAGGAGAAAGTTAAGAATCTTTATAGCAAACAGCTGTGCGACTCCAGAGCCGCAATTACAGAGAAGCAAACAAGGAGACAGTGGCTAACGATTATCAAGCAAATAAGGGGAGACAGGCAGATTATTATCATTATTTCCACTAAGCTCCTCGTTTGCAGAGTTTTCGAGGCCCTTCCTCTAGTTCTGGGCATGCACCCCTTCATCAGTTTGTAAGGAGGGGTTTCAGTTATGTCATACTGTTGTGTGATTGGAACATTGTATAGTTAATCCTAACACATTTTGTATTGATTTGCATCGTTTCAAAATTTTCAAGGTTGAAAAAATATTGATAATGGAAGAGAAATCTCTACCTCAAGATAGACTGCTGACTAGTACATGTAAAAGTGATGGTAAAAGTTAGAAAACAACAAGTGCTCAAACTGGTTTCAGGGTGTCTGTCTAAAAATTGCTGAGTTATTGATGGGAAACTGTTCTACAGTGAAGAAACTTGGAGGATACAATGTTAATTAAATCATCAAACTAACCTTATCCACATTGAGGAAAGCTCCATCCTGTGCCTCTGACAGACTGCCCTGAAATGAGCACATTATTTCAGTTGTGTGCATATAAACCAGGGAACTACTGAATAAACATGCAACAGACCCAGATAGAAGGGCATTCGCTATTATAACTGGCCCATACTCCTCAAAAAAGGCAAGGTAAAAAGACAGATGTCAAGGCTCAGGGTCTGTTCTGGATTTAAGAGGCTTGATAAGTAAATTCAATACGCATCCTCGCTGGGAAATAATAGTCATTAAAGTCATTATTGGTGCAGTTGAAGACATCTGAAGTATGGATTGGTAGGTATTGTGTAAATATATTTCCTCATTTTGATGAATGTGCTGTAGTGATAGAACAATACTCTTACTCAGTTGTTTACCTGACCCAGGCTGGGTTTGACCAGCCACCCTCAGTGTATGTGGCTGGCCTGTAACCGCTGTCCTATTGGCACCAAGCCAGGAGTATAATGCTTTTATTTCCTTTTTATTTTAGACACAGTCTCACTTTGCTGCCCTTGGTAAAATGCTGTGGCATCACAGCTCATAGAAACCTGAAACTCTTGGGCTAAAGCGATTCATTTGCCTCAGCCTCTGGAGCAGCTGAGACTACAGGCGTCTACCACAACGCCCGGCTATTTTTAGAGACAAGGTCTCCTTCCAATTTCATTTACTTCTTCTTCTTCTTTTTTTTTTTTTTGGAGACAGAATTGCACTCTGTCACCCTGTGATTGAGTGTCCTGCCATCATCACAGTTCACAGCAATCTCAACCTCCTAGGCTCAAGCGATCCTTTGCCTCAGCCTCCTGAGTAGCTGCAACTACAGGCACCCAGGCACCCACTACAATACCCATTTTTAGTAGAGACTGGGTCTCACTCTTGCTCAGGCTGGTCTCCAACTCCTGAGCTCAAGCAGTATACCCACCTTGGCTTCCCAGACTGCTAGCATTGCAGGCATGAGCCATGGCACCCTGCCAGAGTACAATGTTTTAAAATTGTTTTTAAAATGATACAAAAAGACCACAAACATGCAGATACAAAAATATACATGTGTATGTGCAAATATATTTTTAACTATAGAGAGAGAATGAAGTAAAATGTAAACAAATCAAATAGGGCATAGTTAGAGAATTTTAGGGAAGGGAGTACCAGGTGAACTTTCCAAAGGTCCTTCCGTGGTTACATGCATAAATATAGATAGATTTCTCCATCTCTCCCTCTCTCGATATAATATAAATATTCTTCATGTAGTATTAAATAAAATAAACTTTCTCTTTTGTTTCACACTTAGTTTCTGTAAGGTTTTAGGACGTTTTATCTGTAAAGAATATAGATTACTTAACGAATTAGGGTGAATTTCTTGTAAAAATTTTTATAGAAATAAGAAAAACAGGAGATCCCAGGAAACCCAAGTAATCATCTTGAATTATATCAAGACCTCAGAGCTGGATTTCATGCAGGAATCCTTTTGTAGGATAATTTGCAGCATAACTTCAATGCTCTGACATGATGTGGTATAACTTATCACTCTACCACTCTTACCTCTGCATGTGTTTATGTGTGTGTATATTGTCTCATTTTTTTCTCTTCCAATAACCCAAGGAATAGAGAGTTTTCACCCTTCAGGTGTTGTCTTTCTGTACTTTCCCTTCTCCACTCCATGAAATGGCCTTTTTCATCCAGTAGGTTGCCCCATTAAAGGAACTATGAATGTGGCAATTTCATTGAGAAGAGTCTGGGGACAGGGAATACATTATCATTTTCCATTGCTGGGATTCTGATTAACATTGCTTTTGGTTTAAAAATCATCTTGAATAAAATAAAGTCTTTAAAACTATTGTCTTCTAATTTATTCAAAATGTTATTCCCCCTCACTAAAATTTAATATGTTTTGCTATAATTTTATTCATCTTTGCGCTTATATTTTTGTATTTGAAAATTTTATTGCTCTTTTAAAAATTCATTAATTTTAAATTCTATTTTCTACCTGCTTATTGCTGGTGTGAGAAAATATTTTTGTTGTGAAATTGGCCATGAGATGAAAATTTCCCTTGAGTGTTTTATACCATTTTACTTGCTACTTTAAATATTTTGGTTGTTGTTTAAAATAGCTATTCTTCAATGTACAAAGAAAGCATACTTATATTTTTAATTGGAGTTAAATTTATATTTCCAGAATAAAAATTTTTCCATCAAGGTAATATAAAGTTGTTCTTTTTTAATTGAAGTCATTGATTGCATATATTAATTTACTGTTTTTTTTTTTTTTTTTGTAGAGACAGAGTCTCACTTTATCGCCCTGGGTAGAGTGCCGTGGCGTCACACTGCTCACAGCAACCTCCAGCTCTTGGGCTTAAGTGATTCTCCTGCCTCAGCCTCCCTAGTAGCTGGGACTA
>CAUYON010203167.1:0-11923 GCA_963573935.1 Arctocebus calabarensis | reverse complement strand
GAATTGTTGGTTTTTTTCTTGTAGATTAATTGAAGTTCTGTATAGATCCTGGATATTAAACTTTTGTCAGATTCAAAATGTGCTAATATCCTTTCCCATTGGGTAGGTTGTCTATTTGCTTTGGTTGTTGTCTCCTTGGCTGTACAGAAGCTTTTCAGTTTAATTAAGTCACATTTGTTTATTGTTGCAGTTGTTGCTATTGCCATGGCAGTCTTTTAAAATAAAGACATTCTTTAAAAAAAAAAAAAAAAAAAAGTCAAGCACTACATTGTCATGGTGGCTCAGGCTATAATCATGGGAGGTCAAGGGGGGAGAATGGCTTGAGGTCAGGAGTTTGAAACCAGCCTGGGCAATATAGCAAGACTCCACTTGTATAAAAACTTTTTAAAAATTAGTCCAGCTGGTGACATGCTACTGTAGTCCCAGCTACTTGAGAGGCTGAATGTCTGAATAGTAAATACTGGTAGTTTTTCTGTTTATACCTTGCCTTTTATAGTAGTGGAAAGTTCAAAACTGAGGTCATCTGCAGTATCTGATTTCAGCCACTTATTTGCAGAGGCAAATATTCTTATCATTTCCTTTGACAGATGGGGAGACTAAGACTTGGATGAGCTGGGGCTAAGAAACAGAGTCAGGTTCATTTTTGCAGTGTCCCAGGTGTCTGCCCTGTGGCAGAGAGATGAACGTTACGAGCCCCTCTCCCATCACTTCCTCTCTCTCCTGTGGATATAGAATCTCCTGGTTGGGCATGGTGCAGCAAGCCACCTGATCCTGAGCTTTCCTGCACACTGGGTTTCTTATATGGCAGATTCTGTACATGTAGATGTTTGAGTGGCCCAGCAATGGGCTTCCCCATGGGACTGCCCCTCCAGCCTCTGTAGTTAAAGCTGGGCTGGCCCTAACTGAGGAGCCAAGGGTTTTATAAAATTACTTCTGGCCAAGCTTGGTGACTCATGCCTGTAATCCTAGCATTCTGGGAACCTGAGGTGGGTGGATTACTTGAGCTCAGGAGTTTGAGAGCAGCCTGTGCAAAAAACATGAAATCCCTAAAAATTAAAAAGTCAAAAAAAACTAGCCAGGTAGCCAGGTAGCAGGCACCTATAGTCCAAGTTACTCAGGAGGCTGAGGCAAGAGGTTTGCTTGAGCCCAAGACTTTTGAGTTGCTGTCAACTCAGATAGCAACCTCAAACTCTTGGGTAGAGTGCTACCCAGGGCGACAGAGAGAGACTGTCTCTCAAAAAAAAAAAAAAAGTATTTATTTATCTATAGATTGTGTAACGTAAACACTACCTAAATGCATGCACATGACCACATCCGAGCTTTCTTAGTACCTTGTTTCTTTTGCTTTTGTCTACCTCTTCCTCTTCTCCCTCCTTTCTCATCAGCTACCATTGCCTCAACCCATAGTATCTTGTTCTTTATTTTTCTTCATCTGTATTTCTGTATATCTCTATACAGGTCTGTATATTATTTAATAATAGTGAGATCATATTATATACTCTTCATCTTGCTTTTCTCCAAGAACAGTTACTCCAGAAATCCCTCTGGGGCATTGGATAAACATATCCTAACACATAGGACATTTGTATTGGTGCTTTTTTTTTTTTTGCAGTTTTTGGCAGGGGCTGGGTTTGAACCCGCCACCTCTGGCACATGGGGCCAGTGCCTCACTCCCTTGAACCACAGGTGCTGCCCTGTATTGGTGCTTTTTAGTTCTGCAGAAGAAATCCCCAGGAGTGGAATCTCAGATTACTCCTATTTTTAATTAACACAGAAATGATCAGATTGCTTTCCCAAAGCCATCCCATCTTCACTAGTAATTCATGAAAATGCCCTTTTCTCTGCCTCCCTTTAGCTTTGGCTGTTAGACCCTCTTCGTTTTTTGTTAGTATGATGGGTGAGTGTAAAATGATACTTTATTGTTACTTTAACAGCACTTTCCTGAACCTAAGTGATGTCTTGCATCTTTTCACAAATGTCCTGGTCATTTGTGTTTGTTCTTAGGTCATTTGCCTACTCATATTTCTTGTCCATTTTTCTATTGGGTCGTTTTGTCTTTTTCTAGTCAGTCTGTAAGAGGTCTTTGTGTGTTAAAGTTGTGGCTAAAGAGTCTGAAGAGACTTCTCTTCCCTTCTACACTGCAGAAGCTTTATGAGCTTTAGCAGAGCCAGGCAGAAACTAGCACCTGTGACCAGGCTGTAGAACTGAGTCTGAACAGAAGATTGTATTGAGCCAGAATACAGCCATGTGTGGAGGTCTGAGAAAGTGAGGCAGTTCTGTACCATGCTGCCTTCCACTGGTTAAGACCTCCGAAAGTGAAGGGCTGCCCAGGCAGGCATGTCCCTCTGCCACCCTCGGAGGGGCAGCACTGTGCTGGCCGACAGTTGTGGTGCAGCTTGTCTTGGCTTAGGTGAGGCTTCACATGAAGGTAGAAGGAGTAAGACATCAAAATCAGTGCTTGTCACCCTTGTACCTAGCTTTACTCATAACAGATGGCATCCACGTGTGTGGCACTCCTCTGAGCATTCCAGAGTTTTTAAAGAACCCATAGACAACTTACACGGAGATAAAAAGGGTGACAGTAATTGTTCACCTTCAGCACTGTTAGGGGCCCATCAGGAATAATGACTCTCAGGCTTTGGCTCAATTAAGAGAATCTGCAGATTATGTGTGATTTTCAGCCCCTGCTCGAGAAAGCATGTCAAAATGCAAAGTAATGGTCTTGATATTATAGGAAAAGTTTAAATCTCTTTTGATTTATAAAACAAATCATAAGAATTCATTAGTCACTCCACTTTTGTATATGTCTAATAATAAAAAGGGAACTCTGAGAAGATAAGGTTCAATGTAGAAGGAAACAATTCTTTTTAAAAGGGAGAGAAAGTGTAGGAGAAATTTTAGGTAAAGTTGGATAATTAGAAAGATTTCTGGCAGGGCACAGGGGCTCACACATGTAATCCTAGCACATGCTAGATTGTCTGGGAGGCCAACTGTACCCTAACTGTACCAAAAAACAAAAAAAAAATTAGCCCAGCCTGGTGGTACATACCTATAGTCCCAGCTATTCCAGAGGCTGAGGCTGGAGGATTGCTTGAGCTCAGGAATTTGAGGTTGCAGTGAGCTGGGTTGACACCACTGTACTCTAGCTGGGAGAACAGAGTAAGACTGTCTAAAACACACACACACACAAAGGTGTTTCTAAGACTAAAATCTTGTTCTACTTAACTAACCATAATGTTACATTACCATAATATTAACTGACCATAAAAGTACTCCTCTTGAAGGTTGGTTTTTAACTCCACATCCCACCAACTTCCCCTTTTGGGACTTCAGCAATTTAATAAATCTCTTGAGGGGAAATGTAATTTCTAAAGACTTTTAAAGCTAATTAGTCATCATGAATAAGTGTGATAAATAATCACACTGATATTTTTCTTTCTCAGTTAAAAAGTATTGAGCAAGTATTATATCTTGTAAATCTGTAGAGGGGACTGTTTAGTTGGGAAAAGAACTAAAGAAAACTAATTTTATTTGTTTTGTGCCTCATGTATCTATAAAAAGTTCAAACAAAGAACACCAGAAAGACACGGCACTAGTAGTATTTCCAGTACCTATCTTTAAGGCTGTTTGAATGAATTTCTTTTACTGGGCTGCCCGTCCTCTGAATTTCATCCTAGCAATTTGGATGATTCATCAGACCTCAGGAGTCAATGCTGCGTGCAGTTTCTCCCCCTCCTTGGCACTTGGGTTAGTGGGAAACGTTGAGGCAATAACAGGAACCCCCCAAGATCTTGGGACAAGACCACCACCTAATGTAAAGGTGAAGGTTTTAGTACACTGCTTTGCATATTGTTTCCTAAATGTGCATATTTTGGAAACATTTTAATGGCTTTCAGTATAAGTTTTCTCATAAATAGGACTGCTTTTATAACGATAAAAACAGATATTTTATCTTTAAAAAAGTACAGTCATTGAAAGCTTTTAAAAAGGCTACCACTGGCACTTCTGGCCCTAAAGTTCTTAAGAAACAAAATTTTCATTCTCAAAGCTTTCTTTCTTTCTTTTTTTATTGTTGGGGATTCATTGAGGGTACACAGAGCCCGGTTCTCAAAGCTTTCTTTTCTGCTAATTTGGAAAGTGTGCTCTGCAAGCCGAGAAGACAACAGAATTGAGCCCTGCTCTTCCGAAGGGAGAACAAGACCTTTGTAAAAAAAGCAAAGGAGACTATTGAAACAAATATAGAGATACAGCACTTTTTTACCTGGTTATTTCTGTTCCAGAAGCGTGGTCTCCCGCTACCAGTGTGAGTACTTGTTAGCTGGGGACCCGCTTGATTTCCAAGAGAATTCCTAGTGTAGGAAGGGCTAGACATTTCTGTTTTTTTCTGAGGAATCAGCACTTAATATTGAATATTAAGAAGGAAGCCATGGGATTCTTATCAGTAATTGGACAGAGGCATGCTTTCTTCGCAGGGTGGCCGCGGTCACAGGAGGTGCGTGCAGGAGGGACCCTTTCCCGGCGGCGCTGCACGATGCGGAGTGAGGAGCTGCCGGGGACCGCGGAGCAGGGCTGCGGGCCGGACGACGCGGTGGCGCCTCCCGGCCGCCTGGGGGCGCCGTACTCCGAGGCCTGGGGTTACTTCCACCTGGCCCCCGCGCGCCCCGGGCAGCCTTCGGGCCACTGGGCCACGTGCCGCCTGTGCGGGGAGCAGGTGGGCCGCGGCCCAGGCTTCCAGGCGGGGACCTCGGAGCTGTGGAGGCACCTGAGGGGCGCGCACCGGCAGGAGGTGGAGGGGAGCGGCGCCCGGCGCTCGCCGCCCCCCACGTCCTGCCAGCCGCCGCCCTGCCCCGCCGCGGCGGCCGAGGGCGACTGGGCGCGCCTGCTGGAGCAGATGGGTGCTCTGGCCGTGCGCGGCAGCCGGCGCGAGCGGGAGCTGGAGCGGCGCGAGGCGGCCGTGGAGCAGGCCGAGCGCGCCCTGGAGCGGCGGCGGCGGGCGCTGCAGGAGGAGGAGCGTGCGGTCGCCCAGGCGCGCTGCGAGCTGCAGGCCCAGCGGGAGGCGCTGCAGGCGCGGCTGCGGGAAGTGAGCCGCCGGGAGGGCCCATCTCTCAAAGAGGACCCAGAGGGCGACGGGGACGGCTGCGTCATAACGAAGGTCCTCCTGTAGGGGGTGGACCTTTCCACCACCCCACGCCTGTTCTCCAAACTGGGCTGGAGTCCGGGCGCCTCAGCCTCTCCTGGGACAGGGGTGCTGACTCGGAAACTCCCAAATGTGGGGCTTTGCACGTGACGCTGACCTTCAGTTGGAGAAGCACTTAGGATGCTGGAGCAGAATCAAAAACCCGTCCTCAGTGGGGGCACCTGAGTGGCCTTACGTGTGCATGTGGGGATGTGGCACACAGGGGCAGCCTGAGCTGCTCCAGCAAGTCTCCTGAACCCAAATCACCTGATGCCAAGGCCACTTAGGGCTGGGGAACTGAAGACGTCAAGGACAAAAGCTGCTTTCCACACCAAGGACTTAACACCACTTGTGCCTGTACACCTGGCAGCCCAAGGTGGAGGGCACGTGGAAAAGAGGATAAAGCATTTTACCCAAGCAGTCTTATACATTTCCTAATACATAATCTGCCCAACACCAAGTTCTGAAAAAGGGACCTTGAGTTTCCATGATTGCTCTTTACCCCATCGTCGCTAGCGCCTCCATGGGTAGTCCCCAAGCCCCTAGCTTTATCTGATCCTTCCACATTGCCCTTGGTTCACACCCAGTGGCAGGGTCTGAACCCTTTCTCCTTTCACACATCTGCTTTCTTGCCAGCCAGACACCATCTCATCCCCTTGTCACTAAGATGGGTCATTCCTTCTTGACGTCTTCACAGCCCTCACCTCTGGACCGAAGGAGAAAGCATCCTTCCCATCTCAGGCCAGGTCTTCCTGGCATGTCTTCATCCCACTCCTTCCTCATTTCCTGGGTCTTTGCTCCGTTATTATTCTTCCTTTCTCTGTCTCATTCCCTCCTTTTCCCCAGGCTCTTCTCCCTTGCACTGAAAAGACTCAGTCCAAAATGGTCAGGTAGTCCTTGTGGACTGTGGTCCCCTGCCCCAGTTTTTATCTCCTTCATTCCTCAACTCTTTCAAAGCCATCACAATCTTTTAATGTTGGAATATGATATTTATTTTCAGCCTTCAATTTGTTATTCTTTCCTGTCTTCAAATTCCTTTCTTGGGAGGTGGATCATGCTTTTCCTCCAAAGAATTCCTTTTCCTGATATATACTGGTTCCCAGTTTTTCTTCCATCTTCGCTTTTTTTTTCTCATTTATTTTTATGTTGAAAAATTCAACATAAAAAATACTCAGAAAAAGTTGAAAGGCTAGTACTATGTATATCCAAATACTTACCGTTCCAAACAGATTGTTAACATTTTGCCATATTCACTTTTCCTTCACCCCATGCGTGGATGTATATGACATTTCACCCCTAAGTATTTCAGCATATATTTCCTAAGAACAAAGACATAATGTTTTACATAATTATAGTATGCTTACCATACCTAGGAATACAAACAAAAGCCTCTAATACAGCATACTTAGTCAAAATTCAGTTTGTCTCAAGAACATCTTTTTGTCTTTGTTTTTAAAACCAGGTCCAGTCAAGGTTCATACGTTGCTTTGGTTATGACTCCTCAGTCTTCTTGTAGTCTAAACTGGAACAGCCTCCTTATGTTTTTTTCCATGACACTTATTTTTGATGCATCAGGCCGGCTGTCTTATCCAATGTCCTATATTCTAGATTTGTCTGATTGTTTCATTGGGCCAATTTCTACACTCTTGGCTCATCTCCCTGTAGAGCTACAATAATCTTTTCTGTGTCAGGGACCCCAAATATCTCCAGGCATGTCCAATCCCTTGCTGCATGTCTCCACTCCTACTTGCATACCCTACCTCTGAAATGGAAGGGGCAATTCCATTCAACTTGCATCCCACCCCTCCTCTGGAAACTAACATTCACTGGGTTCCCACAGTGTATTGGGCACATGCCACACACTTTGCAGGTTTGCTTGTTCTCACAGCAACTCCATGATAACACTACTTGTTTTGCAGCTACAGAAACCAAGTTAGCGGGATTAAGTAGCCTGTACCAGATCACAGCTGGTAAATAGAGGTGGGATCCAAATGCAGTCAGTCTGCCCCCAGATGCCATGCCCTAGCTACTGTACCTGGGGAGCTCTGCTTCCTTTGTTACTGCCTGTTTCCTCCCTAACTCCAGCTAAGTAATTCCACTTGGTGAATTAACTGGAATTGATAACATTTACTGAGTTCACCATGTGTCAGAGCTAAATGCTTTACGAGAGTAATACTCTCCACACAATAACCTCATAACAGATGCTGCTATGCCCTTGTAGATGAGACAGGCTCAGGGGCCCTAAGTAATGTCTTGAGAGATGCAGCTGGGAAGAGGCAGAGTGGGATTTGAACTCCAGAGTCACTGAATCCTAGGTACCTGCTCTAATAAGCCTATTGCTAAAAAATATTGTACCTGTCTGCCTTCTGATGCCACCTGCCAAGCCCAGGCCCCGCTTATCATTCATCTGGGATTCATCTTCCTATCCTTCTCTTCCTCTACCCCTGACCCCCCCACCCCCGGACACACAAGTGGGCCAAAGACAAGGACTTTTCCTAAGGTAACAGTGATTAACTGCATCACTATTTCCTGCTCAAAAGCCCCAAGGTCACCCATCACCTACTTATTAAAGTCTAAGCTTTAACACTAGCCGAACATTCAAGTTCTTGCCCTTCCCCAGTGCCAGTCTTAACTGTCCCCTCCCCTACGCGCACTGTATGCTCTTATTCCTGACTTGCTCTGCTGTTGGTACCTCTGTGCCTCTTAAAAAAGCCCCTTCAATCTCCTTGAATACAAAAAATCCTACCAATTTTCTAAGAGCATGAGGCCTTCCTTGGTTTCTCATTTCAAGGCATTTGCTTACTTCTCTGGACTCCTAGCATTCTGAATCTCACAACCCTCCAAGCAGGCCGTCTGCCATGTGGTATGTAGGTTTCTGTCTTATAGTCAGACTCTGAGCCCTGGAGGGTAGTTGATTCATCCTAACCGCACAGTGCTTGCATACAATAGCTGCTCAACAAATATTTGAGGTGAAGATCCTATTCAATGTGTTTTAAGATTTTTAATATTACATATATATATTATATATATATATATATATTTTTTTTTTGCAGTTTTTGTCCTGGGCTGGGTTTGAACCTGCCACCTTTGGTATATGGGGCCAGAGCCTTACTCCATGAGCCACAGGCGCTGCCACCTTTAAGATTTTTATGTTAGTTTTTCTGTAATGATTTATCTTTAATTCTCTGTGTAAAATTCATAACAAAAGTCTACAAGGAAATAATAGTAATAATGTTTTTAAACCCTTAGTCAATAAGGATTTATGAAATGCCAGTTTGGGGCTGTTCAGCCATTGCAGCATGTAAAACTTTATATTATACAAGTAACACAAATGTATTGCCCTAGTCTAGGAAGAACAGAAAGGAAAAAAAAAAATCCCCCAAAGCCTGATCACTTTAGTAAAACTATTAACACTTTAATGTATTTTCTTTTGTCTTTTGCAATTTTGATATTACTCTAATAATATTATAAGTAATGTCTTCAGAGACATAGCAATGAAGAAGCAGAATGAGATTTGAACTCTTACTCTGTTAAATATTAGAATTTAATATCATGTGGATTTATAAGTTAGGTTATACGATCTGAATTTGAACTTTTTAGAAGGAAGAAAAGACTTGTCCAAATGTTATTCTTCCATTCCACCAATTGATAGAACCATTAAACCAAAGATTTAGAGTCTTAACCACTCCTTAAGAAAAAAAGCTCATGGGAGCCTGCTGGCCGGTTCAGGGGACAGGAGAGGCCACTTGGCGGGACAGCTGCCTGTGGGAGTCAAGGGAAGAGGTTTTACTTTGTGCTTTATACACTTCTGCACTGTTGTAACTTTTTATACTAAGCATGAATTATTTTTATAATAAATCATTTTGCAAACAAAACCCCTCTATCATCAGCTTCAACTTCCTTAGTTAAACTCTCAACACTAGCATGAATACAACCCTCACTTCTGAAACGCCTAGAAACGTTCAATGCCATTATTTAACAGATAAGCAAAGAGCCTTAGAGTTAACTTGCCCACTCTCAGAAAGTAGTGGCTGTGGCGAGTCACCTGACGGCAGCCTTCTGAACAGATTTCTCTCTGGCCTCGAGGGCTCCTGCTTACTCACCTGGCAAAGCACGCAGTTCATCAGCATCCTGATGTCAACTGAGATAGGATTTGAGTGTGCCGAAGTGGGTTCGGGGGATTGAATTGGCATCTCAGAGAGAGTCGTCACTGCTGATTGGTGAGCATGGCAACACCTGTATTGAAGGCATTTTCCCCCAGTTTATGTGACGGGGCTTGCTGGTGGCACCAGTCCATGTTGCCTTTGAGAGTGATGCACGCAATGGTGACATAGGTGAATGGCTGCAACTGGGGTGCAGACTGTAACCCTACAACTCAACTCCTTAATGCTTGCTGTGATGTAAAGTGACTATTAATTTCTTCAGATTGAAATACAGCAGGGAGGGATAGGGTGTGGGGAAAGCAGGGTAACAATAACCAAACTGGAAAAGGCCAGAGCCATCAAGTACCCTAGGGCGAGGCTAGAGAAGAGTGTGCTGGGTTTCCACTTTTTATTTATTTTTTTGAGATAGAGCCTCAAGCTGTCACCCTGGGTAGAGTGCTGTGACATCACAGCTCACAGCAACCTCCAATTCCTGGGCTCAAGCGAGTCTCTTGCCTCTGCCTCCCAAGTAGCTGGGACTATAGGCGCCCACCACAACGCCCAGCCATTTTTTGATTGCAGCCGTCATTGTTGTTTGGCGGGCCTGGGCTGGATTCGAACCCGCCAGCTCAGGTGTACGTGGCTGGTGTCTTAGCCCATTGAGCCATAGGCACCGAGCCTCTATTTGAAATTTTATGTGCATTTTCCTTCCTCTCCTCCTATCCCTCCCTCCACCCTTGGTAGAGTGCTGAGGTGTTATAGCTCATAGCAACCTCAAACTCTTGGACTCAAGTAATTCTCTTGCCAAGTAGCTGGGACTACACGTGCCCATAGCTATTTTTAGAGACAGGGGTCTCGCTTTTGCTCAGGCTGGTCTGGAACTCCTGAGCACAAGCAATCTACCTGCCTTGGCCTCGCTAAGCCACCTCCCCTTGCCATTTATTTCTGTTTTTGTTAAGTTGGGTTTACTTTTCTTAAAAAATGTAACTCCCCCCCCAAAAAGTTCAAAGATATTACAATATAATCCTGTGCAACAATTACTCAAAATGAAAAAATATAAACATTTTTAACTACAACGTTGAAGTTTCCTATTTTTTCCTTCCAAATTCTATTTGCTTCCTTCCCTCTCCGAAGGCAACAACACTTATCAAATTGGCTTGTATTCATTCCATGTTTTTTATGTATAAATTACAAAGATATAAATCCGTAAACAATGTAGTATTTTGTATGTTTTAAATTTTATGTACATAAAATATACCATATTAAATAACTTTTAAAAACATTATTCTCAACATCTAGCTATGTTGATACCGTCAGATCTAGTTCAAGCATTTTTAACATCTCACTGTGTGGATCTTGTCAGATCTAGTTCAAATATATTGTGTTCCATTTATGACTATCTGATGGTTTGTCTCATTTCTCATTGCTGGATGTTTGGGTAGTTCCTATTTTTTTTTTTTTCCTATAGGGGATTCTTCAGTGAACACCCCTGTACATACCTGTATGAGACATTCTCTATAGCAAGGCTTCCCAAGCTTTTATCTGTCAAGAGAAAGGAAAGGATTTTTGCATGACACACTGTTGTAGACAGATGCAAGGTGAACGGCAAGGTTTCTACTAACAGCCCAGTGTCATCCCGAGAGCTGAAGGAATAGTTACTAAAGAACATTTGTAACACCTTGGCACATCACACAGGCCGGGAAACTCTGCTCTAGGGCCTAGTCTCACAAAAGTTAAGGTTTATATGAATCACCCAGTGAACCTATTTTGATTTTATAGGTCTGGAGTTCCTGAGTGATGCTGATGCTTTGAGTAGCAAGGCTTTACTGCTACGCTGACCATTGTTACAGCCACCAGCCACACGTGGCCAGTGAGCCCTTGAAATAAGACTAGTCCTAACTGAGGTGTGATGTACATGTAAAATACACAGCAGAATTTTGAAAATTTAGTATGAAAAAGGAATATAAAGCATTTCATTAACATTTTTATGTTATTATATGATTGTGAATTGCATGCTGAAATGATACTATTTTGAATGTCCTGTGGTTAAATGAAATATATATTATCAATATAATTAATTGTTTTCTTTAATTTGGCTACTAAAACATTTAAAATTACATATGTGATTAGTTTTACATCTGTATTGAACAGTACTACTCTATAATAACTCTATTCCTACATAGATTTACTGATAAATGGTTTACTGGTAAACCAGTTCTAAACAAATTCTTCCCAGATGGCTTTTTTAAAAAAAGAAGCTGACAAATTGATGCTGAAATCATATGGAAATGGAAAGAACCTAGAATAGCCAAAACAATTTTGAGTTGTTGAAAATTTCACACTACTTGATTTTAAGGTTTAATGTAAAAATCTCCAATAATCATAACCATGTGGTTTAGGCTTAAAGATAGATATATACATCAAAGGAACAGAATAGAGTTCAGAAATAAACCCACCGGAGCCCGGCAGGTTGGCCGAGTTAGAGGAACCGCAGCGCGTTGTGGTGTCAGACCGCTTATCCTCCTGCCGCCGCTCCTCGTGCAGTGACCCGCGACCGCAGACTCAGACTTCCTTTGGCTCAGCCCGCGCCTCCCAGGCCGGGCCC
>CAUYON010203166.1:0-26794 GCA_963573935.1 Arctocebus calabarensis | reverse complement strand
GTCCCAGCTACTTGGGAGGCAGAGGCAGGAGACTCGCTTGAGCCCAGGAATTGGAGGTTGCTGTGAGCTGTGATGCCACAGCACTCTCTCCAGGGTGACACCTTGAGGCTCTGTCTCAAAAAAGAAAAGATTTCTTCCTTCATACTTAGAATTATTTTAAGATGGAACCCTATAAATGGAATTACTGAACTAAAGAATATGACCACCACCACCCCCAAATAGGATGAATGGTGGTGCTATTTAACACATTAACTGCTGTGTGAGTTTTAATTAACGCTAGTTTTTGAGCCTGGGACCTTGGTGAAGCATGTATAACTCACTTTTGACCTAATAAAACACCATGGCCCCAAGGGTAAAAAAAATTCTAGTGTGGTAGTTCAATGAGAAAATATTTAATGGAAAGAGACCAGTTTGGAGGAGGAAATCAAATAGAAGTTAAAGTCTTAAACACTGCTGTCTGGGGAGGAAGGGAAATACCCCAACCCAGCCAGGTTTGGCTAGGTGCCCCCATCTTGGTCTTTGTTCCACTCTGACTGCACCTTTGTCTATACTCCCTTACTAGAATGGCGCTCCTCTATGCAGGGACTCGCCTCACTTCCATAGCCCTGATACAAGTAATGGCCCAGGGTGGGTGCCTAGAAATGCCCTAGTGCATCACAGTGCTAAAAAAGGAATGTACTCTGGGCAATCTGGGACTGGTTGAGTGCTCACCTGGCACACTTGAACGTAATCGGGCGGGGCCGCCCTCAGCACCTGCCCCTGTTTAGAAAGGAGGGGTTAGCATGGCTTCCGGGAGTGAGCGGAAATTACCGAGAATCCTCGGGAGCTGAGCGCAATGTAAGCGCCGCGTCGGCTCTTCTAAGGCGGAAATAAGCGAAGCGGCACCGGAAGCCGAGCTACTGGTGTGCGCACTCGCCGGCAGCACGCGGCGCCAGTTGCCATGGAGCCAGCGGGGCCCTGTGGTTTCTGCCCAGCGGGGGAGGCCCAGTCAGCGCGCTACACCTGCCCCCGCTGTAATGCGCCCTATTGTTCGCTGCGCTGCTACCGGGCGCATGGCCCTTGCGCTGAAAACTTCTACCGTGACCAGGTGCTGGGAGAGCTCCGCGGCCGCAGCGCCTCGCCCAGCCGTCTGGCAAGCGCCCTGCGCCGGCTGCGTCAGCAACGCGAGACCGAGGACGAGCCCGTGGAAGCAGGCCTCAGCCCTGGCCCGGCGCCTGGCGGCCTCTCAGGACTCTGGGAGCGGCTGACACCAGCCGAAAAAGCGGCCTTCGAGCGGCTGCTGAGCCGCGGCGAGGCCGGGCATTTGCTCCCCCCGTGGCAGCCGTGGTGGTGGGGGCGCAGGACTGGACCGTGGCTTCTGGAGGAGCTAGATAGTATCTCGGGTAGTGATGCCTCAGGATCGGAACCCGCCCCTGCGAGGACCCCGCCAGAATCGGTAAAAGATGATGCCATTGCAGAGTCTACGGCCAATGAGCGGGTTTTTGGAGTCGCCCTAGGAGTCTGCCCGCCCGCTGTGCCCGCCCGAATCCCCGCGCTGGCCAGCCTAAGCCGCGGCCCCCTCTCTCCGCTAGTGCGCTTCCAGCTGCCCAACGTGCTGTTCGCATACGCGCACGCGCTCGCCCTGTATCATGGCGGTGACGACGCGCTGCTGTCTGAGTTCTGTGCCACTCTGCTGGGAGTTTCTGGAGCCCTGGGTGCCCAGCAAGTCTTCACCTGTTCGGAGGAAGCCCTGGAGGCCGCTGCCCACGTACTGGAAGCGGGCGAGCACCTGCCTGGGCCTCTGGGTACGCGCGGTGCTATGCAAGAGGTCGCCCGCATTTTGCAGGGAGAGGGCCGGGCCAACCAGAAAGACTACACGCTGGCAGCACTAGGGCACCTGGCGCAGACCCTGGGCCGGGCCCGGAAACTAGCAGTGAATAGGGAGGAGCGAGACCGCCTCTACCGGGCCCGGAAGAAGTGCCAGTTCCTGCTGGCCTGGACCAACGAAAATGAGGCAGCCCTCACACCCCTGGCTTTAGACTGCGCCAGGGCCCACAGAACCCATGCTGTGGCAGCAGAAGAGGTGGCAGCCCTCACTGGAGAGCTAGAGCGGCTCTGGGGAGGCTCCATGCCACCTACCCCAAGGACCCTCATTGAGGAGCTCCCTGGGTAAACTGGGGACTTTTGTAATTAATAAAGTTGTGATTGGTCTGCTCTGTTGGCAGTGCCCATTGCTTTATTTATTTATTAAGAGACAGTCGTCTTGTTCAGGCTGGGGTGCAGTGGCTTGATCACAGCTCATTGCAACCTCAGGCTCCTGGGTTCAAGCAGAAGCAGTCAGCAACCATCTCTGGTAAATGTTGTTCACCCTACCCTAGACTCTTGGGCCCACAAACCACCTCCCAGCTTCTCACTGACGAGGGCTGACTCAACAAGTCATTAACACCTGGCACCAGAATGGGCGAGAAGTGCACCAAGGGTTCCAGTTATCCAAAGGAAGAAGGGCATTTCCATTTGGGGGCACTGGTTTCATTTTTCTCCTTGCCCCAAACCACCTCTTCTCTGAGGCTGTTCATCCTGCCTAATGGGGCTGTGGGTTGGGTAGGATGCAGACCCTTGAGTCCTCAGTGTATCCAAGCTCCTGGGCCTGAGTGTGCTGGTGGGTGGGTGGGCACCTGCCCAGACCTGGCACAGTGAAGCTGCTTCAGTAGATATAGGGCACAATGCGGTAAGGCACACGCCGGCAGTATTCGTGCCAGGCCAGGCCGTACTTCTGCAGACATTGCTGCTCGTCCCGGGCCTCACGGTGCACCAGCAGTGCAGTGAAGTAGAGGAGGTAGAAGTAGGGCAGCAAGTGGGACACCCCTGCATGGAAAGAGGCTCTGTGACCACCCCATAACCCTTGAGTTCAGAGATTTTCACACAACCGCTTATAGGGCATTGGGGCTTAAAATTGAAAGGTTCAAGGCTTGGCGCCTGTGGCTCAACGGGCTTAAGGCGCCAGCCACGTACACCTGAGCTGGCAGGTTCGAATCCAGCCCGGGCCCGCCAAACAATGACAGCTGCAACCAAAAAAATGGCCGGGCGTTGTGGCGGGCGCCTGTAGTCCCAGCTGCTTGGGAGGCAGAGGCAGGAGACTCACTTGAGCCCAGGAATTGGAGGTTGCTATGAGCTGTGATGCCACAGCACTCTACCCAGGGTGACAGCTTGAGGCTCTGTCTCAAAAAAAAAAAAAAAAGGTTCAAGGTCTGTAGTGAGATGCATGGTACAGAAGTGTACCCCACTGCACTGGGTCCATCCCCAGGTCCCTGCCCTTGTCCAGCCAGGCCACTCACCGCAGGGCAAGGACCAAGCCAGAGCCATGATGAGATCTCCAAGGTAGTTGGGATGTCGGACCACCCCCCACCACCCAGACACCAGCAGCTGTCGTCCTGTGGCTGTCGGGATGGTTTCAAGGCCTAGGAAAAGAGCAGGATGGGAAAATCCCAGAAAGCGCAACTGCCCGACCCCACCCGTGTCACCCTGGAGACCCAGCTCACCAGCCACTCTGGGATCAGAAGGATTCTTTCGGAAAGTGTTTTTCTGGGAATTAGCCCCACGGAAGATGTAGTAACCAATAGCTAGGGGGAGAGTATGAGCAGGTGGTCAGGGTTGAGGGGTTTTATGCCTGACCCTGGCCATCCACCCCAACCTGTCCACACCCCACTCTGCCTGGACACCCAGAACGCTATTCCTAACTTTGGAGAATTGCCTGAGTCTTCGCACTTACCTCTCGGGTGCTGCATAAACGGAATGAATAAAAGAGGGGTTCGGGGGGGGGAGAATGATAGGCCCAATTTGGTGACCCTTCCTGACTGACCATTGATAAGGCAGATGACTGAGGCCATGGGCAAGCCCAGCGGTTGTGGGTGGTACAGCAAGAACTGGGCCTGCAGGCTGTAGGTGAAGGGTACCCAAGCTAAGTCTCCAAAGGCCAGCATGAAGCCAAACCCATCATGTGTGATGTCCATGGTGGTGAGGACAGCCTCCTGCAAGGACAAGACCCAGACACGTTGTCTTGATCCCTAGAAGTCCTCAGGCACCCTTCTTTGCCTCCCTTGTCCAGTTTAGCCTCACCTCATGCCAGAGAGCATCACCCACATAGAGTAGTTGGAAGCCATTGACCAGCCACATGGCTAGTGAGGGACTCCCACGCAGCTCTGCCTCCTGCACCAGCAAGGCCAAGTTGATGAGGACCTGGGGTGAAATAAGTCATCATATCTACAGAAGTGGCAGCACCTGGGCAGAGCACTGACAGCCTTTGGCCTTCTCTCAGCTGTCAGTCACACTTCAGTCCTTTGTTTAGTGGGTCCAAGCCCTGTACCCAGGAACACAGGGACTGTGGAGGGTTGCCTCTGGAGGTGCTGCAGCCTGTTTGCTCTCACATTGTGGGGAGCAACTGGGCACTCAGGCTCCAGAGTTCAAACAGACCTTGGTTTTTTTTTTTTGAGACAGAGCCTCAAGCTGTCACCCTGGATAGAGTACCGTAGCATCACAGCTCACAGCAACCTCCAATTCTGGGCTCAAGCGAGTCTCTTGCCTCCGCCTCCCAAGTAGCTGGGACTACAGGTGCTTGGCACAATGCCCAGCCATTTTTTGGTTGCAGCCGTCATTGTTGTTTGGTGGGCCCAGGCTGGATTCGAACCCGCCAGCTCAGGTGTACATGGCTGACACTTTAGCCCATTGAGCCACAGGCGCCAAACCTGTTTTTTATTTTTGAGAAAGAGTTTCACTTTGTCGTCCTCAGTAAAGTGTTGTGCCATCATAGTTCACAGCAACTTCGAACTCTTGAGCTCAAGCAATCCTCTTGCCTCAGCTTCCCAGGTAATTGAGACTACAGGTGCCCACCATCATGCCCAGCTAGTTTTAGAAATGGAGTCATGCTCTAGCTCAGGCTAGTCTTGAATTCCTTGGTACTTGCCCTGCAGTGAATGGCCTGGCTGGACATGGGCAGGGGCATGCCTGAACTCCTGAGCTCAGGCATTCCACCCACCTTGGCCTCCCAGAATGCTAGGATTACAGGCGTGAGCCACCACACCCAGACCTGATTATGAATTAGCTCTGCCACTTGGGCAGAGTGCTTAGGCTCTCCAAAGCTCATCCCCACACTCATGCAGAAATGAGGGTGATTAGAGACCTGCCTCATGGAGCTGTCTGAGGACTCAATGGCATTGTGCCATGAGTCCACTCATGCCACTAAGCAAGCATTTCTGACACACAGTAAATGCTAGTAGTGGCTAGCTGGAGCTGACCTGTGTTTTGTAGTCCTGAGCTCGATTCTATCATTAAGGTTACCTTTCTAAGCCTCACAGTAATCTTGGGAGAAAGTTTTAATTTCATCCTATTTCACAGAAGAGGAAATAGCCATAGAGGTTGATGTTCCTGTAGTCAGGCCAGATTCATAGTAGGTACTTTGCACACTGCCTCAGATGAAATCATTTCCAGGATGACATGAGAGACCTTAATGAAGAGTTCCTCAGGTAATCTTGGCTGTGGTCCAGCTTGGGTAATTATAAGATAAGAACCCAGTAGGAGGCTAGGCACCTGTAGCTCAATGGTTAGGGTGCCGGCCACATGTATTGGGGCTGGTGGGTTCGAACTTAGCCAGAGCCTGCTAAACAACAATGACAACAACAAAATAGCTGAGCTTTGTGGCAGGTACCTGTAGTCTGAGGTTGCTGTGAGCTGTGCTGCCACCACACTCTACCAAGGACAACATAGTGAGACTCTATCTCAAAAAACAAACAAACAAACAAACAAAAAAACCCAGTAGGAATGCTGTCAAGGTCACCAGTAACAGACAAGTTGCTAATACAGTGATCAACTCTAAGTTCTGTACTGCTCTGACCCACCAAGTAGCATGTGATCTCTTTCCTGGAAATAGACTCTGTGCTTGACTACTCTATTCAAAATTGCACACGCTAGGCTTGGTGCACTGGCTCATGCTTGTATTCCTAGCATTCTGGGAGGCCAAGGTGGGTGGTCAATCTGAGCTCACAGGTTTGAGACCAGCCTGAGCCAGAGAGATACCTGGTCTCTAAAAATGGCTGGGTGTTTGTGGTGGGTGCCTGTAGTCCCAGCTACTTGGGAGGCTGAGGCAAGAGAATCACTTGAGCCCAAGGGTTTGAGGTTGCTGTGAGCTATGAGGGCACCACATTCCATGGAGGCAATAAAGTGAAAAAGATAACAAAATTGCACATGTCTCTTAGATCCCTGAGCTTTGTTTCCACACTGCACTTGTCATTCCTGACATGCTATGTATACTTTACTTTTTCTTTTTCGTTTTCTTCCTTTCTTTCTTTTTTTGGTATGTCTTTTCCTCTATAATGTGGGCTCTATGCGGCAGAGATATTTTGTCTCCTACTACCTAGGGCACATAGTAGACTCAACAAATGTTTGTGAAATGAATGAATGATTGATGATTCATGCCTGCACAAATTTTGGCTTTGCCTTGCCCAAGCACTGTTTTCCCATTGCCCCTGTCCCCCTGGCCAGAAGCCAGCCCAGCATACCCAGCTGATGAGGCCAGGCCGAAGTTCACAGAAATATTTGAAGTCAAAGAAATAGATGCGAGGGTTGAGTTCCCGTCCCAGGAAAAAGTCGTAAATTGGATTACCTGGAGAATAATGGGGGATGAAGGTGGAGGCAGGAGCCCCTGTCTGCCTCCATGTTTACTCCCCAGGGACCCCATCTTACCTGAGTTTCCCCCAGGTGCCAGGGCCGAGGCAGGTGCTACCAGAGCCTTCATATAGAGAAAAAGGCTGAAGATGAAAGCCGTGAGGGTGGCCACAAAGGCCAGGGGTAGGAGCATTTCCGGGAGAGCCCCGAGGGGCAGTCCCACTGACACGCCCAGCCCCACCACCAGGGCTGTCAGCACCAGGGCCTGGAAGCCTGAACCACAGCGGACAATGAGTCCTGGGACTGTGCACCTGCAGGTGCCCCCAATACACACCCGCAGCCCCCTACACACCCCAAAGCTCAGAGAGGACACGGGACCTCGACTCAAGCATTAGGCTGCCCCTTCGTCTTGGGGGTCACTCTAACCACTGCTCTGGTGCACAGAGCTGCAGAAAGTGGGATAGGGGTGTGGGGACAAGGGGCATGAGGAGATCCCTGGCGTCTGTCCCGGCCGTAGAAGGGGCACGTAAAGGAGCTTAGGGTTGGAGCTAATCTCCACATACCTCCCAGCTATCCCTGAAGCTCTACCCCCACCCGCGCAACCCCAGGGCAAAGGTCCCCCTCCAGACACCGTTAATAGGGTAGCAGAGGCGACTCTTGTCCTTCAATTCCTGCCCCTCGGCCACCTGCAGATACGAAGGGTTCTAATAAGGGTTGCGCAGGGGATGGCAGTAGGGTCTTCATCCCTGCGCAACCTCCATCGCCGAGCCCTTCCTTCCTCCCCCGCCCGTCCGCGAGCAATGCCCACACCTTGCTCGCTGGCAATAGGTAGAGCGCCACCTGCAGACTGAGCCAGGTGAACCACAGCAGCACTGCCCGCGGGCTCCACAGCTCCTCCAGCCCGGGCAGGTAGGGGGGTGAGCCCAGGAGGCGCGCCGGGCCTGAGCGGGCCACCAAGAGCAGATGGAACATGGTAGCAGGCAGCAGCAGCAACAGCGCCGCAGCGCCTAGGGGAGGAGGCCACAGCGTTGGGCGTCCGCTTCCCCCCACCCCGACCCCTGCAGGCTTCCTGTCTTTTCCTGGGATGTCTCCATTCCCAGCGCCCTCCTCCCTATCCAGTTCTTAGCCCTCTGCCCCCAAGACCCCCGCTGCCTCTCAGTCCTCTTCCCTGACTTCCATCTTGGTTCCCAGCTCCCAGACCTCCTCGATGATCCTCCTATTCTGACTCCCAGTCTACTCCACAAATCACCCGCTCTTTCTCAGCTCTCTTTCCAGACACTATCCCTCCAAACCCCAGATCCCCCAAAGCCTTTCATCTTCAAATCTTGCCCCCCTCCCAGCTCGTAGCACACCCCTTCCAGGTCTACCTCGCTCAGTCTCTGCCCCAGTTACTCCCTCTCTGGTTCATTACCCAGGGGCCCCCCGAATTCCAGCGGGGCCTGGGAGCCCTGAGGGGCCATGGTCTCCGCTCCGCCGGAGAATGGGGGCTCACAAAAGTCGGTCAAAGAAACACAGCTTGCTCCATCCCCTAGGAAGTGATCAGTGACGTGGAGGGTCCAGCCTGCTGCGCCTGCACCTGTCTCAACGCTCAGCTCAGCGACCACACTTGTCCCAAGGGCTTTAAATGGACCCACCCCCGGCCCATCCTGAGCTGAGAGCAACAGCCAATCCGCTCTGGGGGTGGACCTGACATGGGCGCCTCGAAAGGCGCCTCAGCCGCAAAACTCCACCCCCAGCAAGTCCCGCCCAGCAATCCAGAGGCAGGAGGAGGCCACATATGTTTATTAGGCGGGTCCGGACACCTGCCAGTGAGGAATGACCGCCAGGGCCAAGACCAGGGCAGGGGCGAGTTGGAACTCCGGGGCAGGCCTGCACACAGCAGCTGCAGAACCGGCCTGTGCACAGCAGCTGCAGGGCCTAGCCGCGCTCACAGATGACCTCCACCACACTGGGCTCCATGGGCACAGGGTCCAGGCAGCGAAGGGCAGCTGAGGCCACCACTTCATCCAGCAGCAGGTGCACGAGCTCCTCATCTGCCACAAAGCGCCAAAGGTAGAGCTGCAAAAAGTGGCAGTCCACTTGCACCTGTTGCAGCCCAAAGCGCCCAAAGGTGCGCAACCGGACACATTCTAGCAGTGTCTTCAGGCTGATCTTGATGATACCAGTCAGCACTGACACCTGCAAGAAAGGACACAGGGATACAGCTGTGACAGAAGATGTTGGGGGAGGGGCAACCACGTCTCAGCAGGAGCCAGGGAGACCTAAAATGCCCGTAGTTAGAATGAGGCAGAAAGTCCCAGGGCTCAGGTAAGATGAGAGGGATACAATATCAGCGCCATCTGGAGCGGACAGGTAGAGCCCAGCAATTAAGAAGCAGAGGCGGAGTCCCACAGCAACACGGGGTGGGAGGGGCATTACTGAGTTAGAAGGAGGACACCAAATACATAAGCTTGGGCTGGCCTAGAAAAGAGAACATGGTGTGAACAGAAATCTTGGGGCAGACGTAGGACTATTGTGGGGACAAGGACAAGGGCAAAGAGGCATATTAACTCAGCATCCAAAGGCAGCCTGGGCACATACCAAGGTCGGAGTTGTGGAATGGTGGTGTTAGGGTTCTGGACTAGTAAAACAGCCTGGGAGACAAGAGTGTCAGGGTCACCCCTAGTTGGGCACACAGGCAGGGTTCTAGGGCTCCCTGAGCTGTTGTGGGGCTACTTCAGCCAACTTTCCCTGGGTCTGGAGACTTCAGACCTTGTTGAACTCCACAGGGCTGAACACATCAATCCGTTCAGAAAATAGCTTCTGGATATTGCTCAAGAGGTTGGTGTCCATTGGGGCACTGGATGGGAAGAGACAAGAAATCAGAGCCCACCCTGCATCTTCTTCCTCTTTTGTCTATCCCCTGGGGCTCTCCTGACCAGGCAGACCTGGGTGTATAGCTAGGGGCATAGCGGCCCTGCTGCCTGGAGCTGCTGTACACGGAGAAGGTCCTTTTGCTGGAGTCGCTGCTCTGGGCCTTGCGAACACCCTCTTCGTACAGGAGCCCCACCTAGTGGCGAGATAAAGTACTGCAAGGAGGCTGGAGCACGGGGAACCCGCCGCGCACCAACTGCTGAGGATGCTCTAAGTTATTACTCAATTGTTTCAAGAACAGAGGGCAGTGACCAAAGAGCCAGCTATCTAGTTGGTACAAGATCACTATTTAGGGCCGGGCACGGCGGCTCACGCCTGTAATCCTAGCACTCTGGGAGGCCAAGGCAGGGGGATTGCTTGAGTTTAGTAGTTTCAAGACTAAGCAAAAGCGAGACCTGGTCTCTACTGAAAAAGAAAGAGAGAGGGGAACGGAGGGACGGAGTGAGGGAACCTCCCTGGCTGCAGTGCACCTCTTCACCGCCAAGGAGGTGTCCTCTAACAAGCCCTACTTTCAGGTGTGGCCTCCCCTAGGGCCAACCAGAAGGATGAAAAGGAGGGAGAGAGGGAAGGGAGGAAGGAAGGGAAGGAAGGAAGGGAAGGAAGGAAAGGAAAGGAAGGGAAGGAAGGAAGGCTAGCCAGGAGTGGCAGGTGCCTGTAGTCCCAGCTACTCAGGAAGCTGAGGCAAGAGGATCACTTGAATCCAACAGTTTGGTGTTACTGGGAGTTATGATGATGCCATGGCACTCAGCTCCAGGGTGACAAACTGTCTCAAAAAAAAAAAAATCGCTATTTATAGACAGTGGAGTACAGCAAAGGCAGGACACCAGAGTTGGTCTGAGGCCCAATCTACAACCCCAGTCTTGCACCCACTTTCTAGTTGACCACGGACCTCAGCTTCCCCATAGGTGAAATGGGGCCAATGATGCCATAATCCAGAGCGATCAAGGCCATGGATATCAGCACTGCTGGTTCCTGTTGTCTTAAGACATCTTCAGAGGGCTGTCCCCCAGCACTCCCAACCTGCACAGCACCTGCACATCAATGGCTGTGGTGTCCTCCACCACTCGCTTCATAACGGCACGCACGTTCCGGGGCTCCAGGGTACTGAGCCAGTCCCGGGTCTCCACACTCTTGCGCAGCATCTGCGATATGACCAGGCCCTGCACCTTCACGTAGTGGGTCAGCAGCCGCCGTGCTGTCTCCCTGGCCTCTGCACACAGTGCACTTACAGGCGTCACTGGAGACTGGTCCTGGGCAGGGAGGCAGAGGACAGGGAGCAGATACAGAGAGCAGCTCAGGAGCCACTGCCACCAGGAGCTGGGCAGACTAGGCAAGGTAGAGATTGGGGTAGGCACAGGTGGGGCAGGATCCAGCCTTCTGTGTTCTCAACACCACTATCTTCTCCCCCCATAAGCTAGCACCTGCACCAGAAACTGTTCATCAGTGAGGGTGAGGATATAGGAGATGGTGGCTGTCTCGTAGTCCAGGCAGAGGCGGGAGAGCAGCAAGAGCAGGGCAGGTGGTGTGGCACCCCCCTTCTCCCCAGGGCTGTCACAGAAGCTCTGAGCTGTCTGGCACATGGAGTGAATGAAGCCCACGATGAGACCCTCACGGACGCCCTGGCTGCAGAATTTGCCCTGTGAAGAGGAAGGGACCAGATACAGAGCAGTTCCCCTCTTGCTCATGACCTTCTGCTGAGGCCCTCAGTGCCCTAGCTCTTCTCCGAGGGACAGCATCATCCTGCATTCCAAATACCCCAGTGCAACTCCTCTGCTTAGGGTTGGGAGAGTGCAGTGGGGGACCCTGACACCTCCCTACTCTCAGCCCAGCTGCAGATGTCCTCAGAGCCTTCCCCACCCTCGAGGTTGAGCCTCAAGAGAACCTGAAACCACAACCAGAGTGCCTGCGAGAAGGACTGTGTGTGCTCAGGTAACTTGTTCCCAGTTCCCCAAGTCCTGGTAAAGGGGTATTAGAGGGCCAACCAGAAGGATAAATAAGAAACACCAAAGGGGAGGCCATACCCGGAAGTAGGGCTTGTTGGAGAAGGACACCTCCTTGGCGGTGAAGAGGTGCACTGCAGCCAAGGAGGCCTTGATGTGGCTCAGGATGGAGCTAGCCACATTGGCCAGCAACTCGGCCAGGCCAGGGCCTTCCTTCCCAGACAGGCGAGGTGCAGCCAGAGCCTGGCGCACATCAGTCAGGCAACCAAGGAAGGCTGCCCGCAGCCCCTGCAGGTGGTGGCCCAGGCGCTCACGGGCCACTCGCTCCACAATCTCTGTGGCAGCCTCTGCAAGCCCAGCGGCTGCTAGCAGGGCTCCAGGGGCCCGCAGGCGCCGGTGGAAGCGATCCAGCGCCCGCACCAGCAGTGAGTTGTCACTGCCCCCCTGCTCCTGTGCAAGCCGGCGTTCCACCAGTGTGAAGTAGCGGCCACCCAGCTCCTGGGCAAAGGCTGCCAGCTTCTCGGCACCTGCAGGACCCTGGGCTGCAAACAGCTCCTGGTAGGCTGCAGCCACCTGGCAGAGGCCACCCACAAAGCCGCTGCCTCCAAGGTCTGTGAACTCTAACACATCTGGAGCTGGAGGAGAGGGTCCTAGCTCGGCCTCCAGGCTGCTCAGCTCCTCCTCTAGCCGCCCACGAGCGTGGGCCAGGAACTCCTCGCACAGCTCCTCCCCAGGCTCACCCAGGGCCAGCAGCAGCTCCACACACTCCGCCTGCTCAGGGGCTCCAGAACTGCCCTCCCTGCAGGGAGGGAGAGACAGTGAAGGACTACAGCTCCAGAAGGGCCTGGGGAGGGCTGGGGTTAGGGCCAAGGGACACACCTGAAGCGTTGCCGCAGCTGCTGGACCAGGCGAGCAGTGATGACCTGACAGTCATCCTGGATGGCACGGAACGAGGGCAGGTGCTGGTACTGCTGCAGCACAGCCTGTGCACGGGCCTGGTAGCGCACTGCCTGCCCGTAGGCACCCATCTCCACGCACTTGGTGAGGCGCGAAGGCAGCTCGAAAAGAAACTGCAGCTTCCGCAGCAGCGCATGAACCCCTGGGGACCAGGAGGCGGTTAGGCTAGACTCCGAGGGTGGCCCACAAGAGGCCCCGCTCGGCAGCGCCCACCTGCCAACTTGGTGATGCGCTCATGGCGGTCCTGCAGTGTGGCACTGATGCGTGCACTGAAGTCCGTGATCACTGCCATGTTGGTGGCTAGCCGATCCATCTCGTCCTCCATCTTCCGGAAATCATTCTTCATCTTCCGGATGGTGTCTGGGCGGGCAAGGGTCAGGGAGAGGGAAAAGATGACTGGGGCAGGTACTCTGGGCTTGAGACATGGAGCAATAGCTCTCTCATACCCTCTTTACCAACTTGTCTAAGCGTGCTCCTCCAGGGTTGCACTAATGCTCCCCAGGGAGCCAGCTACCAGGATGCGTGTCACGGAGCAAATGGGGGAAGGGTCTGTCTGTCAGTGCCGCAAGCATTTTTATTTTATTTTTGTTTGTTTGTTTGTTTTATGGAGACAGAGTCTCATTCCATCGCCCTCGGTAGAGCGCTGTGCAGTCACAGCTCACAGCAACCTCCAGCTCTTGGGCTTAAGCAATTCTCTTGCCTCAGCCTCCCAAGTAGCTGGGACTACAGGCGCCCGCCACAGCTCCCGGCTAATTTTTGATGCAGTTTGGACGGGGCTGGGTTTGAACCTGCAATGACAACTGCAACAAAAACAAAAATAGCCGTGCACTGTGGTGGCACCTGTAGTGCCAGCTTTTTGGGAGGCTGAAGCAAGAGAATCGTTTAAGCCCAGGAGTTTGGGGTTGCTGTGAGTTGTGATGCCAATGTACTCTACTGAGGGCAACATAACCAGACTCTGTCTCAAAAAAAAAAAGAAGGAAGTCATTTCAGTTAGTGCTAAGGGCCTTTGGATCTCGGCATCTTATGAAGGTAGAAACTGTGTCTCCCTGGCCATGTCCTCTGAGCACCAGGGCTAGGGGCACATGATCCAAAGGAGGGCTCACAGCCCTTATTTTTGTTTTTGTTGCAGTTGTCATTGTTGTTTTAGCTGGCCCTGGCTGGGTTCGAACCCACCAGCCCTGGTGTATGTGGCTGGCGCCCTACCCACTGAGCTACAAGCGCCACCCTAAAATGACTTCCTTTTAATTTTTTCCCAGATCTTCCTTTAAAAAGAATGTATGTATTTTTCCAGATTCTTTTCTCTAAGGCTTTTTAGAATATGGTCTTGCTCTTTCTCCCTAACTAGAGCACAAAGGTATCACCGTGCTCACTGCAGCCACAAACTCCTGGGCTCAAACGATCCTCCTGCCTCAGCCTCCCAAGTAGCTGGGACTTGAGGCAACCACCACCACCCTGGCTAATTTTTCTGTATTTTGTAGAGACAAAATCTCACTTTTGCTAATGCTGATCTCCAGCTCCTGAGCTCAAGCCATCTTGATTCCCAAAGTGCTGGGTTTACAGTATGAGCCACCACGATGCTTGGCCTCAGACCCTCTCCTTTAACTGTTCCATTAGAAGGCAAGCTCTGCAATGGGGTTCCCAGGCCCGTTCCCCAGCCCAGTAGAGTGGGAGAAGGGTGACAATAAATACATGTTTACCTTTATCTTCTTTCAGAAACCCCAAGCCCTTTCATTCCATTTTCTGGAAGATGGACTAACTTCTCTGAGGTGGCCTTTCCTTTTTGTCCTGACAGTAACCTGCCTGAGGAGGCTGTTCTTCCTTTCACAAGTAAGGTGCCTCAGGATCTGGCCCCTTAACGTTTCTAGAACATTTCTTCAAAGCTGAGGCTTCTTGGAAGACCATGCCATCAAACTATACCCCTGTGTATGGCCTCTCTGATGTCTAGTTGCCAATCCTCACAGTTCCAGATCACTATCTGCTTTTGTGCCCCTCCTGTCACCTCCTTGTGGACATCCACATCCACATGGATGAGTCCTCAAACACACTTGACTGTTCACTGACCTCAATTCCATCTATTCTTGTCTCTGCCTCACCTGGTCCACCCTTTCCCTGCCATCACCAAGACCTGACCCCTCTAAAATTTTAGCTTCAAACCTTGCCACCTCCTATAATTGTGATCACTCACCCTGTCTGCCCAACTCTAACAATTCTTTGGGCTTATCAGAAACTCTGAACACACAGATTCTAGCACTTGGTCACTATTCTCCATGTCCCTTCTGGCTGCACTGCCTCCTCACTCTTAGAATTTGTGATTCTCCAACAGGGCTGTCATATGTTTGTGAGTGCTATGCTTCTCTTGCTCCCCTCCATTATTTGTCACAAAAACTCTAGAGCCTGTAATCCCACCCCTTTGGGAGGCTAGCACAGGAGCAGAGCTTGAAGCCAGGAGTTTGAGACCAGCCTGGGCAACAAAGCCAGTATCCATCTCTACAAAAATTGGCCACACATAGTGGCAGACACTACTCGGAAGGCTGAGGTGGGAGTATCACTTGAGCTCAGTTGTTTGAGGCTATGATCATTCCATTGCACTCAAGCTTGGGCAGCAGAGCAAGATCTTGTTTCTCAAAAACAAACACAAAGGCTGGATGCAGTGGCTCATGCCTATAATCTTAGCACTCTGGGAGACCGAGGCAAGTGGATCGCCTGAACTCAGGAGTTCAAGACCAGCCTGAGCAAGAATGAGACCCCATGTCTACTAAAAATAGAAAAACTATCCAGGCATTGTGACAGGTGTCTGTAGTCCCAGCTACTCCAGAGGCTGAAGCAATAGGATCACTTGAGCCCAGGAGGTTGAAGTTGCTGTAAACTAGGATGCCACAGCATTCTACCCAGGGCACCGAGTGAGATGCCATCTCAAAAAACAAAACAAAAAAACCCTAGTGCAGATGAAGCCCAACTAGCCACTCATCCCTGAACATATAGGGCTGGGTCACAAAATCACTATAAATTTAGACTCCCTTTACATTTTATGACCTCAAATGTCAAAGTGGTGCTCCACACTGCCCAGCGATCCTTTCAAAACTCCTAATGCCACCGCCCTTTAATACAGTTCCTGTGGGTCGCGACCCACAGGTTGAGAACTGCTGTACTAGGGGGTCTATTTTCTTCTCAGTTCTCTACAATACATGCTAATTTTCAACTAGGTATGTTGCTTCGTACCCATACTTCGTGGGAAAAATAAAAGCAAATCTCGACCCCTCCAATCTGCAGAGCAAACAGACATCTGCCAACGTCTGTACCCTCTACTCTTCCTCTCCCGAGTCACCACAGGACCTGATGCCTAATGCCCTATTTGATGTGGACAGCAGCTCACACATAGCACACAGCAAACAAAACTCTTAACAATCCCCAAAGCAATTCCTCTGCTCACCTTTTCCATCTTGCCTCTTAGCTATTTCCAAAGAGTCATTTTTTGTTTGTTTAGTGAATTTTCTGAGTTACTAAACCTAAATTAGTTTCTAAGCAAATTCTATAAAGCCTGAGTTCTTTACTGTGTATAGTCACTGAAATCTTTCCTTGGTTAGCCTGGTAATTGGCTAATGCTTGGACAGTATTTTCCTTAAATTCTTGGAACTAGTAAATCTCTGTCTTTGCTCAGGAGCTCTGGGCATGTGCTGAGGCATGCTTTAACACTCAGCCAGGCTGTTTAATCTCAGTCTTAGTTTTCATCTCCTGCTTATGCAGAGCCTCAAGATGAGTCAAAAGTGAGAGATCAGGGCACTCTTGGTCTTCCCTAAGCATATGCACAGACCTATAAACGCATGTGACCTTTGAGATTCCCAAAAACAAAAATAAATAAATAAATAATAAAAAGATTCCCAGGAACATGTCAGAGCTTGTCCAAGCACCTATGGACATCTCATTACTCATCTTCTCCATGTAGACTTTTCCGTTAGTCTATTATCTGCTACGCCTATGACCCATCAACTCAAGCAGTTCCAACACTTGCTGTAACTGTTTTGATGAACAACCCTGGTGAGAGGCTTTTATTTTTGTGTGTGTGTGTGAAAGGCTTTTAGCACTGCGCAACCTCCAAGTCAGGTCAAATAAAGACAAGCCCCTGGAGTAGTCTCTAAAGAAACCACCAGACAGGTCAAATAATGACAATTTGGGTTGGGTATGAGGCTTCGAAAGAGCTCTACCTTTGTTCTGATCCATCCAGTACCAGGAATATAAGCTATTCTATAGCTGAGCTAGAAAACAAGTGATAGGGCTAAAGAAAGTTAAAATACGGCCGGGTATGGTGGCTCACACCTGTAATCCTAGCACTCTGGAAGGTCAAAGAGAGTGGAATGCTTGAGCTGAGGAGTTCAAGACCAGCCTGAGGCCTTGGTGCTGGTAGCACAGTGGTTACAACACCAGCACATACACTGAGGCAGCCAGCTTGGGCCTGCTAAAAAAGTGACAACTGCAAAAAAAAAAATAGGCAGACATTGTGGTGGGTGCCTATAATCCCAGCTACTTAGGAGGCTGAGGCAAGAGAATCACTTAAGCCCAATAGTTTGAGGTTGCTGTGAGCTGTGACACCACAGCACTCTACCAAGGGTGACATAATGAAACTCTGTCTCAAAAAAAAAAAGACCAGTCTGAGCCAAGAGTAAGATCACCATCTCTATTAAAAATAGATAAGTTAGCTGGGCAGGCACCTATACACCCAGCTACTCAGGAGGGTGAGACAAAAGAAGCTCTTGAGCCCTAGAATTGGAAGTTGCTGTGAGCTTAATGCCACAGCATTCTATCTAGGGCGACAGGGTAAGACTGTCCACCCCTCCAAAAAAGAAAGTTAAAATACCACAGGGTTCATTATTCTTACCAAGATTCAGCCATTTTTCTTGAATATATACTATCTGAATGGCAACAAACCTTAGTTAATATCCAGAGTTCTGAAAATTTGTTTCTGATGATTTTGGCTAGATTCTTCATTGTTTTTATAGAGGAGGAAAATATCTAATGTATGTATTCCATCGCTTCTCGGCCTTTTGGCTAAGATCAAGTGTAGTATCTGTTCTTATTAGTTTAATGTATGCACTCCACCATTTATGCTGATTATTACTCCAGAATCTCACTACCTGTTCTAGGTTTTTTTCTTTCTCCCACCCCCCCTTTTTCCCCTTCTTTTTCTTTCCTTTTTTTCTCAACACCTGTTTTGTGGAAATGAAGTCTTACTGGGAAACAGCCATGGTCATTCATGTATATACTGTCTCTAGATGCATTTAGGTTACAATGGCAGAACTGAGTACCTGCAACAGAGACCAGATATTTTAAAAAGCCTTAAATATTTATTTTTGGTGCTTCTCAGAAAAAGACTTCCAAAGTCTGCTGTATGATCAGGCCTTGCTCCTTTTTCCCCCCAATGCTCCTATTCTCCCTGCAGTGGAAAGCTTTCCCAGGGCCTTTACAAAGGTTGTTTCATCAGTCTGGGTCATTCAGTCCCCAGTTCCTCCTGTGACTGACTCTTTATCATTCATCCTAATTGTCACCTCCTCAGAAAAGCCTTTCTCTGCTACCCTTTCTAAACCAGTCCCTACCATCAACTCTCTAATATATCATCCTTTTTAATTTTTTTTTTTTTTGCAGTTTTTGGCCGGGGCTGGGTTTGAACCCGCCACCTCTGGCATATGGGGCCGGCGCACTACTCTGTTGAGCCACAGGCACCGCCCCTATCCTGTTTAATTTTATCCAAAGATCTTGTCAAAAGTGAAATGACTTTGGGTGGCGCCTGTGGGTCATTGAGTGGGCACCGGCCCCATATACCAAAGGTGGTGGGTTCAAACCCGGCCTCAGCTGAACTGCAAAAACAGAAAAATAGCCGGGTGTTGTGGCAGGCGCCTATTGTCCCAGCTACTCAGGAGGCTGAGGCAAGAGAATCACCTAAGCCCAGGAGTTGGAGGTTGCTGGAACCTGTGTGACACCACAGCACTCAACTGAGGACAATAAAGTGAGACTCTGTCTCTACAAAAAAACAAAAAAATGAAATGACTTTATCTTCCTTTATTTATTTATTTTTTATTTTAATTTTTTTTTTTTTGAGACAGAGCCTCAAGCTGTCACCCTGGAGAGAGTGCTGTGGCATCACAGATCACAGCAACCTCCAATTCCTGGGCTCAAGCGAGTCTCTTGCCTCCGCCTCCCACGCAGCTGGGACTATAGGCGCCCACCACAATGCCTGCCCATTTTTTGGTTGCAGCCGTATTGTTGTTTGGCGGGCCCAGGCTGGATTTGAACCCTCCAGCTCAGGTGTAAGTGGCTGGCACCTTAGCCTGTTGAGCCACAGGTGCCGAGCCTCTTCCTTTGTTTATTGACTGTCTCTTTCTCTAGAATATATGTTCTGTGACAGCTTATGATTGTTTTGTTTGCTGTTATATCCCCTATCCAGTGCTAAAGCTGCAACCTAGGGGTCATTCTTTTTTTTTTTGAGTTGGGGTCTCACTCTCGCTCAGACAAGCCTCGAACTCCTGAGCTCAAGCAATCCTCCCGCCTCAGCCTCCCACAGTGCTGGGATTACAGGCATGAGCCACCGCGCCCAGCTCCTAGGGGTCATTCTTTGTGCCCAAAGCTCCTCAACACCAAGCTGTCCATACTGCTCAGCCTGCCCATTACTGTCCATCTCCATCACTATCATCCTGGCCTAGACTACTGAAATGGACTCAACCCTGCAAGCCATTCCTCCCAGTGCAGCTGGAGGGGTCTTTTCGAAACACAAATCTGACCACATCATTCCTCTTTCTAAACCAGTGGTTCTCAACCTTCCTAATGCCGTGGCCCTTTGATACAGTTCTTGTGGGTCACTACCCACAGGTTGAGAACCGCTGGTCTAAACACATTGGCTTCACATTCTCTAGATGAAGGCAAAATCCCTAACACGTTCTGCAAGACCTCTAGTTAAACTCTACAAACCCTACCTGGCTCTGCCCACACTCCCCTTCCCCTTCTACAATAGATGTGCTCTCAACCCTTTGCTGAGGCCAACCCCCTAACCTGTGCTCTGCTTTACCCCATCTCTGCTCCTTTCTTAAGTTTATCTCTCTCTCTTGCCCAACCAATAAGCGCTATGTGCTACATTACTCTCCTCGATATTTTGCCCAAGTTTATTAATTCTATTTCTTGGAATATTTTCTTCATTTAGCTTCTAAGACATCTATGCTCCTGGTTATCCTTAAATCTCCCCAAATGTCTGTTTTGTCTGCAGGGTCTTCCTTGTCTTCCTGACTTCTGAGTGTCAGGATGTTCCAGTGCTTGGTCTAGGCTTTACCTCAGACCAAGTGGGAGAATTTCCACAAATCAGAATCTTTGACAAACCCCACAGGGGATCCTGTAGTACCCAATGCTGTGAGAGGAACACTGGCTCCCCCAAAGAATCCTGAAAGGGAAGACAGAAGAAGGGCTGGACTTGGGAACGTGTTTAGTTCCCAGACATTTCCCCTGGGCTCTCAGTAAACTCACCGGACTTGATTCCTTTCCTCCTAGAACAGGAAGGGTTAAACCTCACCTCAAGGCCTCAATTTGAGCAGCCCTACCTTGAGGGGGGCAGTGATTAAAGGGAAAAAAAACAAATGTTGTGGGGCAGTGATCCTCCTGTCTCAGCCTTCCAGAGTGCTAGGATTATGAGCCACTGCGCCTGCCCTCATTCCACTTTTCCACAGTTGCCACCCTAGTCCATGCCAACATTTTGCTTACACTGCTGTAATAGCCTCCTAATGGGTATCCCTACTAAGCTCACCTCCTTAGAGTCCTTTCTCAACACAGTGGACAGAAGGATCCTTTTAAAACAGAAGTCAGATCATCCCGTTCCTCTGCTCAATCGGTATTACTCAGAGTAAGAAGCAGGATCTTCACAACCACCTACAAGTTTTTCCAAAATCTAGTCGCCACCAACTCTCTGCCCGACCTATGTCTACTACACTCCCCTACCCTCAACTGACTTCCCTTCTCCACTTTGAATCTACCAGATGTGCTTTCTCTAAGCCTTCCCTTCTGCTGTCTCATCTCCCCAGCCCCTCCTTCCCATACCTGGATCTTTCTCACCAAGGCCTGCTCAAATGTAACCACCCCAAAGTGGCCTTCCTATAATTATCCTAGCTAATGGTGGACCTCACACACACCACTACTCTTTTCCTCTTTATTTTTTTCTTGTAGTGCATATTTATTTATTGTCTATCTCTCCAACTAGAAGTGGGCTCCAGGAAGGAGCTTTGCCTGGCTGGCTCATTCCTACATCCCCAACGTGCAGGAAAAATTAAAAAGCACTCAGTAACTATTCCTTGAATGAATATAAGACTTTAGAGTCTTTATAGATTTAGAATCCCTGACTCCTAACACTCATTTTCTATATATATATATATATATATTTTTTTTTTTTTTTTGAGACAGAGCCTCGAACTATCACCCTGGATAGAGTTCTGTGGCATCACAGCTCACAGCAACCTCCAATTCTTGGGCTCAAGTGAGTCTCCTGCCTCTACCTCCCAAGTAGCTGAGACTACAGGCACCTGTCACAATGCCCGGCCATTTTTTGGTTGCAGCCATCATTGTTGTTTGGCAGGCCTGGGCTGAATTAGAACCTGTCAGCTGGTGTACATGGCTGGTGCCTTAGCCACTTGAGCCACAGGTGCCAAGCCATATATATACATATATATTTTGAGACAAGATCTCCAAGGTCTCACTCTGTTGCCTAGGATGGAGTACAGTGACATCATCATAACTCAATGCAGCCTCAATTTCTTGGGCTCGAGAGATCCTCCCACTTAAGCCTCCCAAAGTGCTAGGATTATAGGTGTGAGTCACTTCTCCCAGCCTCACTTTATAATTTTCTCCCTTTCTCCTAGGAAAAGGATTTTTTTTAACAAAAAAGAAAAAGAAAGGCAGTGTGGCAGCTCGTCCCTGTAATCCTAGCACTCTGGGAGACCAAGGCAGGTGGATCACCTGACCTCACAGGCTGAAGACCAGTCTGAACTAGAACTAGACCTCACCTTTAAAAATATCCAAGTGTTGTGACAGGCGCCTAAAATCTCCTCTACTGAGGAGGCTGAGGCAAGAGAATAGCTTGAGCCCAAGAATTTGAGGTTGCTGTGAGCTATGATGCAACAGCACTGTACTAAAGGTGACAAAGTAAAACTCTGTCTCCAAAAAAAAGAAAAAACAAAATAGTAGCCGAGCGCCCACAGTTCCACCTAGATGGGAGCCTGAGGCAAGAGGATCATTTGAGCCCAAGAGTTTGAGGCTGTTGTGAGCTATGGTGCCAGGGCATTCTACCAAGGGTGACAAAATGAGTCTCTGTCTCAAAAAAACAAAAACAAAAGCAAAATAAATAATTTATTAAAAAACTAAAAAAACTCTATTAAGAGCTATGTGTCAAAACATTGCATAGGGCGGCACCTAGAGCTCAAAGGAGTAGGGCGCCGACCCCATATGCCGGAGGTGGTGGGTTCAAACCCAGCCCCAGCCAAAAACTGCAAAAAAAAAAAACAAAACATTATGCATATTCTTTTTTTAAGACAGAGTCTCACTTTGTCACCATTGGTAGAATGCCGTTGCATCATAGCTCACAGTAACCTCAAACTCCTGGGCTAAAGGGATTCTCTTGCCTCAGCCTCCCAAGTAGCTGGGACTACAGGCGCCTGCCACAATGCCCAGCTGTTTTTAGAGATGGGGTCTTGCTCTGGTTCAGGCTGGTCTCAGATCTGTGAGCTCAGGCAATTCACCCGTCTCAGCCTTTCAGAGTGCTAGGATTACAGGTGTGAGCCACCAGGCCAGGCTTTCATTATACATATTCTAACAAATGACAAATGAGATGTTTGCAAAATTTCTATGGGAAATTTATTACCACAGAAACTATAATTTCTTCCTGTTTTGATGCTAGTATCAACAAACAGAGATGCCTATGCCTTGAACCTGCTTCAAATCAGACAAAAGAACGAATATATGTTCCTTTACCCGTTACTGTGAGAAGAACAGATTATCAAAACAAATACAACCTCAGAGATGCTCACAGAACATTCCACAGATGACACCCCTTGGATCTGCCTCCCGGACTAAGTACATGGGGATCCAATACAAAAGACTGAGCTGTATCTCTTTAAGACAGGACAGAAGATAATGTTGACAAGAGCTACCTGAACACTGTTTAATATTAGAGAAAAAAATGGACAGAAAAAAGCAAGTCTTTACATGACCTTTGTGTTCCTTTTCTTTTGAGACAGAGTCTCAAGCTGTTGCCCTGGGTAGAGTGCCGTGCCATCACAGCTCACAGCAACCTCGAACTCTTGGGCTTAAGCAATTCTCTTCCCTCAGCCTCCCAAGTAGCTTCAACCACAGGTGCCTGCTACAACCCCTGACTATTTTCTTTGTTGTAGTTGCAGTTGTCATTGTTGTTTTAGTTGGCCTGGCGGGGTTAGAACCTACCTGCCTCGGTGTATATGGCTGGCGCCCTACCCACTGAGCTACCGGCGCAGCCCATGTTCCTTTTTATTATTATTATTATTATTATTATTATTATTTGTAGAGACAGAATCTCACTTTATCGCCCTCGGTAGAGTGCCGGAGTGTCATATAGCTCACAGCAACCTCCAATTCCTGGGCTTAGGTGATTCTCTTGCCTCAGCCTCCCAAGTAGCTGGGACCATAGGCACCCGCCACAATGCCCGGCTATTTTTGTTGTTGTTGTTGTTGTTGCAGTTCGGCCGGGCTGGGTTTGAACCCACTACCCTTGGTATATGGGGCTGGCGCCTTACTGACTGAGCTGCCCCTTATTTATTTATTTATTTATTTTGAGACAGAGTCTCACTCTGTCACCTTGGGTAGAGTGCCATGGGTAGAGTGTATTCGCATCATAGCTCACAGCAACCTTCAAACTCCTGGGTTCAAGCGATCCTCCTGCCTAAGTCTCCTGAGTAGATGGGTCTATAGGAACCTGACACAACACCTGGCTAATTTTTCTACTTCTTTTTTTTTTAGAAACAGAGTTTCATTTTGTCGCCCTCAGTAGAGTGCTATGGTGTCAAAGCTCACAGCAACCTCCTGGGCTTAGGCGATTCTCTTGCCTCAGCCTCCTGAGTAGCTGGGAGTACAGGCATCTGCCACAACGCCCAGCTATTTTTTTGTGGCAGTTTGGCCAGGGCTGGGTTCGAACCCACCAACCCTCAGTATATGGGCCTGGCACCCTACTCACTGAGCCACAGGCACCACCCTAATTTTTCTACTTCTTGTAGAGATGAGATTTTACTCTTCCTCAGCCTGGTCTTGAACTCCTGAGCTTGAGCAATCAACCCACCTTAGGCCTCCCAGAATGCTAGGATTACAGTTATGAGCCACCGAGCCCCACCTGTGTTCCTAAATGTCATAAATTTTCTCACATTCATAAGATCTGCAAATTACCAACAATAAGAGAACCTTACTGAGGCCTCCTTGGTGTCAGAAATTCTTTTAAATGCTTCAGATAAACCCATTTCATTTTGTCCTTTCTCCCCTTTGGTTCTTGCAACAAGCCTCTGAGAGTACCTCTACAGTAGTCTGACCCCAATGGCTCAGAGAGAGAGAGGTGAGAGTGGGGTAATGTCAAGGCAGGACTGGAATCTGAGTCTCTTCCTAAGTCCTCAGCTGGTTTTTCTCAGCACCAAGAGAGGACTGGGGAATGTGAGACTGTGAGAGAGGGGTGTGTCCCAGTGGGGATCACCTGTGGCTGAGATGAACTTGTTGTAATTCTCATAGACCAGTGTCTGCATGTCGCTGTCTAGAGCCCGGATCTGCCGCACCATGTCGGTCTCACTGTCCATCAGCTGGGCCAGCGGGCACTCTCTGCGCAGCTAGATAAGTTGAATGGTTAGTGTTCAGCTCGGGGCACTCGTGTCTCCCGGTCTTGCCCCAACCTCTAGGCTTCTGGTGCAAGAAAACCCTGACCCCACCCCTGTGAGGAATCTCAGACGCGGGACCTATAAACGGCACAGCTCCGGGTTTACTAGGTTCTTCACTGACTTCTGCAGCCATGCCTTCAAGTTTAGACTCTGCTCTGTCCCCCCCCTACGTATAAATGGGAGTACCTGCCTGGCAAGCAGCTTCATCCCAGCTTGGGGTCTGTCAGCATTTCAAATCCTCAGGCTCAGCCTCTGCCCAGCCACGCCCCTTACCCTGGGCCTATCAGAACATCAGCCTACGAGACCTCAAATCCCTCATCACTTCAGGCCAGTTCAAACCTGCACTCACCCCCTTAGGGTCCTGCTCTGCCTCTAGTGCCTGGCGGAGGGTCGTCTTCTTATGCACACCTTGCAACTAAGTCGGAGGCATGATCTGGGGGGGAGGGATATATGGGGGCCCGGTTCCTACACACACACACACACACACACACACACACACACACCTTGTCCAGATACACTTCCGGGTCGAAATGCGCCCCGTTGAGATCAGTGGGGTCCAGGGGGTCAGGTCCCGCGGGGCGCCCAGCCGCTTCGCCCTCCGAGAGGCCGTAGTAAAGCTTCAGCATCCCGTGAGCCTTCCGTCTACGCTCTGGAACCTCCCCCTCGGGCCCCTCCAGGGAGTCCCCAGGTGCAGACCCATGGCCTGGCCCGGCGCCTGCCGTCGCCATCGCTCCAACTTTAGCCCTCCGCGGTGAGGCTAGGAAGGGGGTGGAGAAGAGGCGCTTCCGGGAGCCATAAAGTTGTTGTTGAAACGAGGCAGTCCTTCAAGTGAAACGTTCCCTGCAGCCTTGGCTGGTCCTTCGAGACTAGAGTTCCCCCTCTCCTCTCCTCCCCGAGTGAAGACGTTCCGGGAGAGCCCTGAGTTCCTGGTTTCCGGGTTGGATTTGGTGGAACAGTCTCGGATGCCACCCAGAAGAGGGGCGGGGCGGGGTGTGGCTCCTCGCATGTGCATCCCTGCTAGCAAGCTGCCCTTGTAGCCTGTGCCCGGATGTAGTAGACCGATAGGAGGCGCGGGGCTAGAGTGTACCCAGGATCCTGCCCCTTCTTACTTGGACAACTCATGTGTCCCATTCTTAAAATTGGGGTACATATTGGCTCGGCGCCTGTGGCTCAACGGGCTAAGGCGCCAGCCACGTACACCTGAGCTGGCGGGTTCGAATCCAGCCCCCGGACCCGCCAAGCAACAATGACGGCTGCAACCAAAAAATGACGGGGCGTTGTGGCGGGCGCCTGTAGTCCCAGCTACTTGGGAGGCAGAGGCAGGAGACTCGCTTGAGCCCAGGAATTGGAGGTTGCTGTGAGCTGTGATGCCACGGCACTCTATCCAGGGTGATAGCTTGAGGCTCTGTCTCACAAAAAAAAAAAAAGAAAAATTGGGGTACATACTTCACAGAGGGCTTGTGAGGACTAAATGTACGTGCACTGTCCCTCTAGCACAGGGCTTCTCAAGGTCTGTACCTCTGACTTGCAACAGAATTGCCTTCAGAATTACGCGTGGCATGTTGTAAGACTGGGCTCCTATCTGAACTATCTTCTCCCTCTCTCTTTTTTTTTTTTGGAGACAGAGCCTCAAGCTGTCGCCTTGGATAGAGTGCAGTGGCATCACAGCTCACAGCAACCTCACTTCATCACCCTCGGTAGAGTGCTGTAGTATCACAGCTCACAGCAACCTCCAACTCCTGGGCTCAAGTGAGTCTCCTACCTCCACCTCCCAAGTAGCTGGGACTACAGGCGCCTGCCGCAACGCCTGGCTATTTTTTGGTTGCAACCCACATTGTTGTTTGGTGGGCCAGGACTGGATTTGAACCCGCCAGCTCAAGTGTACGTGGTTGGCGCCTTAGCCGCTTGAACCACAGGCTCTGAGCCCTGTCTTCTCTTTTTAAAAGTCCTCAAAGTTATTCTAGTACACACGTGTATTTGAGAACTCCTATCATATTGTGCTTAGAATACAGACTCAGCACTTCTTAAGTGACTGATGTGATGCATTCAGTGAGATGTTGAGGATAATCCTCCTAGGTTTCTGACTTGGACGTGACAAGTTCAAGAGGAAAGGGAACGACTTGGAGTTTTGATTGGGATGCAGAGAATTGAAATAGAAAAAAGACTTGGGGCCAGGGGCCTGTGGCTCAACGGGCTAAGGCACCAGCCACGTACACCTAAGCTGGCAGGTTCGTATCCAGCCCGGGCCCGCCAAACAACAATGATGGCTGCAACCAAAAAATGGCCGGGCGTTGTGGAGGGCGCCTATAGCCCCAGCTACTTGGGAGGCGGAGGCAGGAGACTCGCTTGAGCCCAGGAATTGGAGGTTGCTGTGAGCTGTGATGCCACAGCACTCTATCCAGGGTGACAGCTTGAGGCTCTGTCTCAAAAAAAAAAAAA